>JAAOOA010001434.1:87500-92500 GCA_012861695.1 Trematomus loennbergii
AACATTGATATAGAAAGGTGAGTATTACTAACAATCCAATTAAAAGCCCAGTTAAAGCATCATTACGGCCCCAGATAAGAACTCTGCTACGCTTCACCGTGTCCAGTATTTTAATGGTTGTTTGTTTTCTGAGGTTGTGGACGTATTCAGGAACTCTCCAGGTCGTTCTAGAGTCCTGACACATAGGCTTAGACTCAAGGCTGAAGGCTATGAACTTTACGGAGAAATAAAGGGTAGGAAATTGCGTCTAAAGGACTTAAACAATCGCTTGCATGAATTTCCACGAAGTCTATCATCAAATCGACCATTTTCAGGTGAGTATAATGAAAAACATGCTCAAAATCCAATGAAAAGCCTGGCTGGAAAAACACCAGATAAGGACAGAGAGATGTTTATCAGAGCTTCACCGTGTCCAGTATTTTAAAGGCTGCTTGTTTTTCGAGGTTTCAGACGTTTCATGAACTCCCCAACATTGCATAGTCAGTTCAAACATCCTGAGACATAGGATTAAGTAGAAAGTGGCGTCTAAAGGACTTAAACAATCGCTTGCATGAATTTCCACAAAGTCAATCATCAAATCGACCATTTTCAGGTGAGTATTAATGAAAACCATGAAAAGCCAGTTAAAGCATCACTACGGCTGGAATAAGCACGAGGGATGATGTTTATCCGAGCTTCACCGTGTCCAGTATTTTAAAGGCTGCTTTCGAGGTGTGGACGTTGTGAGGAACTCCCAACATGCTTGTGTAGTTTAGGTGGTCCTGAAACAGAGCCGCAGACCCACAGGTTTCTGCTATGGTTCTTGGGGGTTGAAAGGCGACTCTGCGTGACCAAAGGTCTGTTGGGGTTTCTTTTGGAGGTCTGTATCTACGGCCACAGAGAAAACAAGAGCATGAAATGAAAGCCTTCTCCAAACGAAACCCTGGCGCTGATGAAGTCAAAGAAGATAATCCTCCTCGGATTAACGTCTCACAGTTTTGGACGCCGTCGACACTTTCCAAGGCCGAAGATTTGAGGTTCAAACCCGAGGCGCTGGGCGTTTATTTCAGACACCTGCAGCATGACGAGGGTCGCCAGCTGGTCCCTATCTCACCGGGTATATTAGCAGGAAATTGATGTTTCTTTTGGAGACACCCATCAGATACTCAACACATGTGGTAACAATGTCCTCAAAGTGTATTTAAAAAGAAACAGGCAAAATACTAAAGAAAACATTGGAGAATTTGGGGAGAAATGGCTTTTTGTGAGAAGATACAGTTCTTTAATTGGGTTGTTTTGAACCGTGTTCAAGAAAAGACTCCACAATAACGTTTGTATATGATATTTAAAAACAGTCAATAGTCCAAGACCAGACTTACTATCTCCCATGTGAGTTATATAAGCGAGGTTTGAAAGGAAACCCAAACTGTTGGTGGATGTTTGAGGATTCTTGGTCCTTTTATGCAATATTTGGCTAGTTGGCTTTTAATGGTGTTTCCTTTTAAAAAATAACATTTATTCAGAAACTTTGTGTATATTTTTACTCTAAGTTTGAAGACCTGGTTTGCAGGTTGTATCTAAGAGTGTAAAAAAGGTTATTCGGCCTCTTCTTTGTTTGCATTGCATTTTGAAAAATGTTCTTCAAGCATGTTTCGAGACAATGTAGAAAATGGGGCTTCTTTCTCGTGTCTTGCATTGGACGGATCGTCTCTCTACCCATAATGCAACTTTCCTACCAAACTGCGACGTGATTATGTCTTTCAGGCTCGTTTGGAGACATTTAATTGGGATCTTTGAGCCATGACGAGTCAGTGGGTTAAAAGTCATCAGGCGTCGTGTAGAAGTGGGCGTTTGTTTGTTGTGTACATGAAACCAACCCCCCTTTGTGTGTTTGGTACTTCCTGATCCAGGATCTGCTCTACTGACGACTGCAGATCACTATTGATGAGACTGGTTTGAGGCCTTGAACGCCACGTAACACGCTGCCAACCTGAAAGAGGTTTAATCAGACTTTCTGATCACGCAACGGATTCTGTTGGACTCAGAGAAAAAGGGGAGGCTTCTGGGTACAGGGGGTGAAGACAGGCAACAGGTGTTACAATACTATTATCCTGTATTAAAGCCATCAGTCCAGGAGTCAGTGGTGAACTATAAGAAAGATAATCGGATAAAAACTGACGTTAAATTGCAAGTAAGAGCACAATGTCTTAAAAAACACCTAAAGTACGATGTGAAAAACAATGCGTTAGTCAGATCTACTTCAAACTGGTTTTGGTTTTAAAGTTCTGGTTCGAAGGGTAAAGCAGATTTAAAAGTGTAAAAGCCATCAGTCCAGGAGTCAGTGGTGCAATAAAGAAAGATAATCGGATAAAAACTGACGTTAAATTGCAAGTAAGAACACAATGTCTTCAACACTGGCGGTACAAAATAATACGTTTTCAGCCAATGTGAAAACAATGTGTGATATCAGATCTACACCCAACGTTTACAGGTTCTTCTTTCTCCAACGCTGCACCTTTCCACCAAATGTTCATGACAATCAGGCCCGTAGTTTTTCTGTGAAAGCCGGCAAACTGAAGCGTCTAGAGTAGAGTAGGGCTATTATCACACGCTAAAAGAGCATTTTATTGTCTGCTTGAGGTATTTCTCTTGAAACCCAGACTCGGGGCAGTGGGTGTCCATAATTTATGTATAATTCAAGCTGTTAAATGCAAAGGGAGCTCTCACAAACATTTAATCGGCCCTCCATTCTCACAGAGCGGAGACAATGGTGTAATGAATCCCGGCACATGGAGCTTGGGAACGTACAGTAATCATCCATCATCGTCTGAAAGCATTGTCACGAGCTGAGGAGGGATCTGGGAACCTCAACTGGGAGAAAGCAGCTGCTCCAAAACAATCCTTTACTAGTAGCAGTACACATACTGCTGTTTAAAAATACTCTGGTGAAAGTAGAAGTACTGACTAAACTTCTTTACTCAAGTGAACGTAAAGAACTCTGAAATGTAATTCAGTAAAAGTACCCATAACTAGCAGCTGTTTTAAAGAGTACCTGACCTCCCTTTATATTAATAGAACAATAATGTCATTGTTAGCTAATGAATGTTTCCATGCTGAACAACGGCAACATGACAACGTTTCATTGGTCCCTCTTCTTTAGAGAAGACCAGGAAATGATGGATACACGGATCGTGTTCAAATCAATAGGCACGCAATGACCTAAATAATAATGATCACGCCACCAGACACACATTCAGACTAAAGGAACCAGCTGTTTGTGTGGAAGTGAAAGTACAGGTATGTGTAAGAAGTAGAAAGTACAGGTATTTGGGTTCAACATGTAAGAAGTAGAAAGTACAGGTATTTGGGTTCAACATGTAAGAAGTAGAAAGTACAGGTTTGGTTCAACATGTAAGAAGTAGAAAGTACAGGTATTTGGTTCAACATGTAAGAAGTAGAAAGTACAGGTATTTGGGTTCAACATGTAAGAAGTAGAAAGTACAGGTATTTGGTTCAACATGTAAGAAGTAGAAAGTACAGGTATTTGGGTTCAACATGTAGAAGTAGAAAGTACAGGTACAGGTAGTTTGTTTGTTCAACATGTAAGAAGTAGAAAGTACAGGTATTTGTGTTCAACATGTAAGAAGTAGAAAGTACAGGTATTTGTGTTCAACATGTAAGAAGTAGAAAGTACAGGTATTTGGGTTCAACATGTAAGAAGTAGAAAGTACAGGTATTTGTGTTCAACATGTAAGAAGTAGAAAGTACAGGTATTTGGGTTCAACATGTAAGAAGTAGAAAGTACAGGTATTTGTGTTCAACATGTAAGAAGTAGAAAGTTCAGGTATTTGTGTTCAACATGTAAGAAGTAGAAAGTACAGGTATTTGGGTTCAACATGTAAGAAGTAGAAAGTACAGGTATTTGGTTCAACATGTAAGAAGTAGAAAGTACAGGTATTTGGTTCAACATGTAAGAAGTAGAAAGTACAGGTATTTGTGTTCAACATGTAAGAAGTAGAAAGTTCAGGTATTTGTGTTCAACATGTGAGAAGTAGAAAGTACAGGTATTTGGGTTCAACATGTAAGAAGTAGAAAGTACAGGTATTTGGTTCAACATGTAAGAAGTAGAAAGTACAGGTATTTGGTTCAACATGTAAGAAGTAGAAAGTACAGGTATTTGGGTTCAACATGTAAGAAGTAGAAAGTACAGGTATTTGGGTTCAACATGTAAGAAGTAGAAAGTACAGGTATTTGGGTTCAACATGTAAGAAGTAGAAAGTACAGGTATTTGGGTTCAACATGTAAGAAGTAGAAAGTACAGGTATTTGGGTTCAACATGTAAGAAGTAGAAAGTACAGGTATTTGGGTTCAACATGTAAAAGTAAAAGTACAGGTATTTGGGTTCAACATGTAAGAAGTAGAAAGTACAGGTATTTGGTTCAACATGTGAGAAGTAGAAAGTACAGGTATTTGGGTTCAACATGTAAGAAGTAGAAAGTACAGGTATTTGTGTTCAACATGTAAGAAGTAGAAAGTACAGGTATTTGGGTTCAACATGTAAGAAGTAGAAAGTACAGGTATTTGGGTTCAACATGTAAGAAGTAGAAAGTACAGGTATTTGGGTTCAACATGTAAGAAGTAGAAAGTACAGGTATTTGGGTTCAACATGTAAGAAGTAGAAAGTACAGGTATTTGTGTTCAACATGTAAGAAGTAGAAAGTACAAAGTATTTGTACTCCAGAGGGTTAAACCCACTGAGTTCAACTTTTGTTTAAATATTGTTGTTTTCAGCATTAATGTCATTATTCATTTTGTACGCTCCTGTATTTAGTACAATATACTTATTTTTAAATATGTTCGGTCTCATTTATTCTGAAACTATTTGCATATTTCTACTTTAAATGTTTTTGTAAATATTTTGTTTTATTGTAAATAGAGGAACTGTTACGAAATCCAATTTTAATAAAAAATAATTATCAATCCACGAAAAATCAGCAAATAAAACAGACGTTTTTCCTAAA
>JAAOOA010001434.1:97500-118245 GCA_012861695.1 Trematomus loennbergii
CGTTATTACTGTATTCTGCTTTATTAGAGGGGCAAACAACCCAAACGCTACAAATACTGACTGTAGTTTGAGGTAAAAGTGAAAATATGGTAAGAATTCATGCAGATTTGAAGGTTTTAACTTTAATTAAATGGACATGTTGGGCAATGTTCGTATGATAAGAGCATCTAAAGGACAAAATAAACCTGTTTTCACTCTTTTTTCAAGACATATAATAAAATATTGGGTTTTTCACCAAGAAAGCATATATTTTGATGTGTATCTTTGTCACCTGACGGATCACAAGGAGAGGATTAAACGTGATTAAAGCTAATAATTACAAGAAAAAGGAGATTTATTTAAAATCTAGGTAACAATTTCAAATTATTCTGCTTTATTATTTAATGTCAAAAACAACCAAAAAACTACAAATACTGACTAAAAGAGAGAATATGGTAAGAAATAAAGCAGTTTGTATTAACTGTAATTAAATGCATGTTTTGGGCTCTTTTCTTATGTTATGTGCAACTGGTGACATAAATAAACCTGTTTTCACTATTTCTTCAAGACATTTCTAATGAAATATTGGGGTTTTCACCAAGAAAGCAAATATTTTAATGAATAAGAAGCATCTTTGACACCTGACAGACCGACAGGTGAGGATTAAACAAGATTAAAGTAAAGAAATAACAAGAAGAAGGAGATTTACTGCGAATATTTTATTAATTAAGAATCTAAATATTTTACTGTCTGTCACTTATCAGTAATATTTACTGTCTGGTTGCTCTGTTCTGATTGGTCAACCGCTGAGAGATGTCCCGCCCTTTTATTTAACCTATATCACGTACAATATGTTGTAGCTGCTAGCCAATAGGAGCGCGAGTGTTCCGTAGTGATGTCACTATATTCCGGGAACTTGTATGCCTTTGCAGACCGTTGACAACGTTTTTAGGGCCTCTTTAAATTACTGTACATTTGAAATTACACATGTATATTTTTCTACTTTCTTGTTTATTTCTAGTCTTTTAATCTGTATTGTACAATGCCTTTTTATTCTGCTGCAACGCAAACATGTCCCAAATCGGGATCAATAATCAATGAAGTATCCCGATAAACATTCATCTGTTTGTCATCTTGCAATCTACTTATTTATCGAAATAGTTCTCACCGCAATAAACCGTATTTAATTGTGTCTTAAAGTTCATTATTTAATTTCATATTCTGTTCTTGCACATATATTCTATTTACATGGAAATGGACTTCGTGCACTGCTTTTTATTTTTGTATTTTATTATATATGTTGCATTGTGGGAGGAGCTTAGGTCAGAAGAGTTTCATTTCTACACCGTAGCTGCTGAGCACATGATGATAACACCTTTGAGTCTTTTGAATAAAGTACTTCTTATCTCATTCTGTCAAATAGACTCTTAATGAACCGTGATGCGTTCAAGGACCAGGAGAGAAGGAGGCTAACTGAGGACACTAACAAGCTCCTTCAGGACAATACGGAGCAACATGGGAACCACAGAGTACACACACACACACACACATACACAGGGAGCTTTGTGGGGGGGATGTTGAACGGCCCCCCTGCTGTGCTTCACACTGCGAGATGGGACATGGCATGACTGGGAGCACAATAATGTGTGTGTGCATGTATCTTTTCTTTTTAATGTACTCCTGCACACACACACACACACACACACACACACACACACACACACACACACACACACACACACACACACACACACACACACACACACACACACACACACACACACACACACACACACACACACACACACACACACACACACAAACACTATGGCCCCCCGCTGGGCTCCTATCAGCGTCAAGAGTGAATCTGAGCGCTCAGGCAGAAGTAACGCCTTCAAATCTCTGCACTGACCCTGACACACAATAACCTGCATTAATTACTGGCGCATGCACTCTCAGGACCCCCCACCCCCCCAACCACACACACACACACACACACACACAGGAGAGATGTGGTCTCTGACAGATGAGCGTTTCGGGGTGATGTGCAGCACGAGGCCACGGACACATGCTTCACTCTTCTTGCCAACCAGACCTCAAACACAACACGTGATGCGTTCAAGTGCTCCACGGACTGTCAGAATTCTGTTATTTTTCCACCTTTAGCTTAGCGGTGGTGACGTGAAGTCATGTGACCATGCTCTAGTTCCTTTATAGCCCAACATTAGCCTGCTTTAGCTTAGCGGTGGTGACGTGAAGTCATGTGACCGTGCTGTAGTTCCTTTATAGCCCAACATTAGCCACCTTTAGCTTAGCGGTGGTGACGTGAAGTCATGTGACCGTGCTGTAGTTCCTTTATAGCCCAACATTAGCCGCCTTTAGCTTAGCGGTGGTGACGTGAAGTCATGTGACCGTGCTGTAGTTCCTTTATAGCCCAACATTAGCCACCTTTAGCTTAGCGGTGGTGACGTGAAGTCATGTGACCGTGCTGTAGTTCCTTTATAGCCCAACATTAGCCACCTTTAGCTTAGCGGTGGTGACGTGAAGTCATGTGACCGTGCTGTAGTTCCTTTATAGCCCAACATTAGCCACCTTTAGCTTAGCGGTGGTGGTGACGTGAAGTCATGTGACCGTGCTGTAGTTCCTTTATAGCCCAACATTAGCCACCTTTAGCTTAGCGGTGGTGACGTGAAGTCATGTGACCGTGCTGTAGTTCCTTTATAGCCCAAAATTAGCCGCCTTTAGCTTAGCGGTGGTGGCGTGAAGTCATGTGACCGTGCTGTAGTTCCTTTATAGCCCAACATTAGCCACCTTTAGCTTAGCGGTGGTGACGTGAAGTCATGTGACCGTGCTGTAGTTCCTTTATAGCCCAACATTAGCCACCTTTAGCTTAGCAGTGGTGACGTGAAGTCATGTGACCGTGCTGTAGTTCCTTTATAGCCCAACATTAGCCTCCTTTAGCTTAGCGGTGGTGACGTGAAGTCATGTGACCGTGCTGTAGTTCCTTTATAGCCCAACATTAGCCGCCTTTAGCTTAGCGGTGGTGGCGTGAAGTCATGTGACCGTGCTGTAGTTCCTTTATAGCCCAACATTAGCCTCCTTTAGCTTAGCGGTGGTGACGTGAAGTCATGTGACCATGCTGTAGTTCCTTTATAGCCCAACATTAGCCACCTTTAGCTTAGCGGTGGTGACGTGAAGTCATGTGACCGTGCTGTAGTTCCTTTATAGCCCAACATTAGCCTCCTTTAGCTTAGCGGTGGTGACGTGAAGTCATGTGACCGTGCTGTAGTTTCCTTTATAGCCCAACATTAGCCACCTTTAGCTTAGCGGTGGTGACGTGAAGTCATGTGACCGTGCTGTAGTTCCTTTATAGCCCACATTTAAATGTCAACATTTGCACTATTTCTTAACATTTCGGATGCTTTTTGGTTAATTCTGGACTGAATCTATGTTTTGCATTGATTGAAATTGATATCAAGAGACATTTTTGCGAATATTATCCAAATAATACACACACACACTCAAGCACAATTAGTGAGTTAATCCGACATAACGAGCGGATAATCAGAAGCCTTTGTTTTAAACTGAGCTTTCTAACAAACACGTCGGCAGTGACCTGGAAAACACACAATACAGACTTTTAACTTAACACAACGCTGCGTTCACTGACGTCAACAAGTGCTCATTAGACACACACACACACACACACACACACACACACACACACACACACACACACACACACACACACACACACACACACACACACTGTGGGTCCCAGGCCTCAGAGAGTTTTATTTAATCAATACGCACTTTTTTCAGAAAACTGGGATTTGTAGAATCCGTGATTAATTAAAAACGTTTCTTTGGGAGGTTTACTAACTCAGTGTGAGCAGAGGAAGCACATGACCTTCCTCTTGCACATTGATAGTTCTCGTTACTAGTGTTTATATTTATGTTTTAGGAGGACTTTAAGATCTTCTACCCGTGCAAAAGTTGGAGAAGTCTAAACAAAGCGATCATATTGATTTTGCCCGTGGATTTGACTTGTTGTTAAAGGTGTTCAAATGTATGTTTTCTGGGGACCTCAGGACTTTCATGCATTCAAAGGTTGAGATTTAAGCCAGAATCTTATTTAAATCAGTAAGTATCTGGAGCTTTCCCTTCTAGGGCATGATCTTCATCTTCCAGGATGACTTTTCTTGTTCAAATGTACATTTTCTGAGCACTTTAAGTTCTCCTTATGCATGCAAAAGTTGGAGAAGTCTAAACAAAGCGATCGCTCTTCATCTTTCACATGGACTTAGTGTTAAATGTAAGTGTTTTGGAGGACTTCAGGGACTTCTCATGCACGCCAAAGTTGAGATTTAAGTATAAAAAGCTGTGTGAATCTTCCATTCCCTCCGATAACTCCGCCTCCCTGCAGTTTTCCAGTTTGGGAATTCTTTGTTAAAGTCCCGTTAGCAGAGGGTGAGGACGATGAGTTCAGGAACAAAGGCAGCAGTTAGTGAACACGGCGCTGCGTGCTGCAGGGACAGAGTGCATTGTGGAAAGTTGCAGACAGGGGGGGTCTGAATTATCATAATGAGGGGCCATGGCGCTGGGGGGGGAATTGGCAAAAAGTGATATGATGAAGCGTCAACAATAGAAACTGCTCTTTGTTCAGACTCAGAGTCACTGTCCGTGAAGATGTTCCAGGAAGGAGACTGAAAAGAGTCTCTGTAGGACACGAGGGAAGGAGACTGAAAAGAGTCTCTGTAGGACACGAGGGAAGGAGACTGAAAAGAGTTCTGTAGGACATGAGGGAAGGAGACTGAAAAGAGTCTCTGTAGGACACGAGGGAAGGAGACTGAAAAGAGTCTCTGTAGGACACGAGGGAAGGAGACTGAAAAGAGTCTCTGTAGAAAAACGAGGGAAGGAGACTGAAAAGAGTCTCTGTAGGACATGAGGGAAGGAGACTGAAAAGAGTCTCTGTAGGACACGAGGGAAGGAGACTGAAAAGAGTCTCTGTAGGACACGAGGGAAGGAGACTGAAAAGAGTCTCTGTAGAACACGAGGGAAGGAGACTGAAAAGAGTCTCTGTAGGACACGAGGGAAGGAGACTGAAAAGAGTCTCTGTAGAACACGAGGGAAGGAGACTGAAAAGAGTCTCTGTAGGACCGAGGGAAGGAGACTGAAAAGAGTCTCTGTAGGACACGAGGGAAGGAGACTGAAAAGAGTCTCTGTAGGACACGAGGGAAGGAGACTGAAAAGAGTCTCTGTAGGACACGAGGGAAGGAGACTGAAAAGAGTCTCTGTAGGACACGAGGAAGGAGACTGAAAAGAGTCTCTGTAGGACACGAGGGAAGGAGACTGAAAAGAGTCTCTGTAGAACACGAGGGAAGGAGGAGAGAGCAGGGAGAACATGAGGGAAGGAGGGAGAGCAGGGAGAACATGAGGGAAGGAGGGAGAGCAGGGGGAACACGAGGGAAGGAGGAAGAGCAGGGAGAACATGAGTGAAGGAGGGAGAGCAGGGAGAACATGAGGGAAGGAGGAGAGCAGGGAGAACATGAGGGAAGGAGGGAGAGCAGGGAGAACATGAGGGAAGGAGGGAGAGCAGGGAGAACATGAGGGAAGGACGGAGAGCAGGGAGAACATGAGGGAAGGAGGGAGAGCAGGGAGAACACGAGGGAAGGACGGAGAGCAGGGAGAACACGAGGGAAGGACGGAGAGCAGGGAGAACACGAGGGAAGGAGGGAGAGCAGGAGAACATGAGGGAAGGAGGGAGAGCAGGGAGGACATGAGGGAAGGAGGAAGAGCAGGAGAACATGAGGGAAGGAGGGAGAGCAGGGAGGACATGAGGGAAGGAGGGAGAGCAGGGAGAACATGAGGGAAGGAGGGAGAGCAGGGAGAACATGAGGGAAGGACGGAGAGCAGGGAGAACATGTGGGAAGGAGGGAGAGCAGGGAGAACATGAGGGAAGGAGGGAGAGCAGGGAGAACATGAGGGAAGGAGGGAGAGCAGGGAGGACATGAGGGAAGGAGGGAGAGCAGGGAAACATGAGGGAAGGAGGGAGAGCAGGGAGAACATGAGGGAAGGACGGAGAGCAGGAGAACATGTGGGAAGGAGGGAGAGCAGGGAGAACATGAGGGAAGGAGGGAGAGCAGGGAGAACATGAGGGAAGGAGGGAGAGCAGGGAGAACATGAGGAAAGGAGGGAGAGCAGGAGAACATGAGGGAAGGAGGGAGAGCAGGGAGGACATGAGGAAGGAGGAAGAGCAGGGAGAACATGAGGGAAGGAGGGAGAGCAGGGAGGACATGAGGGAAGGAGGGAGAGCAGGGAGAACATGAGGGAAGGAGGGAGGCAGGGAGAACATGAGGGAAGGACGGAGAGCAGGGAGAACATGTGGGAAGGAGGGAGAGCAGGGAGAACATGAGGGAAGGAGGGAGAGCAGGGAGAACATGAGGGAAGGAGGGAGAGCAGGGAGAACATGAGGGAAGGAGGGAGAGCAGGGAGAACATGAGGGAAGGAGGGAGAGCAGGGAGAACATGTGGGAAGGAGGGAGAGCAGGGAGAACATGAGGGAAGGAGGGAGAGCAGGGAGAACATGAGGGAAGGAGGGAGAGCAGGGAGAACATGAGGGAAGGAGGGAGAGCAGGGAGAACATGAGGGAAGGAGGGAGAGCAGGGAGAACATGTGGGAAGGAGGGAGAGCAGGGAGAACATGAGGGAAGGAGGGAGAGCAGGAGAACATGAGGGAAGGAGGGAGAGCAGGGAGAACATGTGTTGGTTTGGTTTTAAATGATAACTTTGGGGTTTATTAGGATTTTCTTGGATATAAATCACGAGAATTAAGTCGTATTTGCATAAAAAGTCATGATTTGGGTTCAAATCTTGCACTGAAAGTGAAAGTGAGGTGTTTCATATCAGTGAGGTGTTTCATATCAGCGAGGTGTTACATATCAGCGAGGTGTTTCATATCAGCGAGGTGTTCATATCAGCGAGGTGTTTCATATCAGCGAGGTGTTTCATATCAGCGAGGTGTTTCATATCAGCGAGGTGTTTCATATCAGCGAGGTGTTACATATCAGCGAGGTGTTACATATCAGTGAGGTGTTACATATCAGTGAGGTGTTTCATATCAGTGAGGTGTTTCATATCAGTGAGGTGAGTGTTACATATCAGTGAGGTGTTTCATATCAGTGAGTGTTTCATATCAGTGAGGTGAGGTGTTACATATCAGTGAGGTGTTTCATATCAGTGAGGTGAGGTGTTACATATCAGTGAGGTGTTACATATCAGCGAGGTGTTACATATCAGCGAGGTGTTACATATCAGTGAGGTGTTACATATCAGTGAGGTGAGGTGTTACATATCAGTGAGGTGTTACATATCAGCGAGGTGTTACATATCAGCGAGGTGTTACATATCAGCGAGGTGTTACATATCAGTGAGGTGAGGGACCCACAGTAATACCATATTGCAAAAGCACTTTATGTATACGTTGTTTTTGTATTTAATGAACCTGCTGGTTTCTGATATATGATGATGTTTGAACTAATGCACGCCTGGAAGTCCCTTTTATGTCCGACTGTGCAACACATAACGAATCATAGCTTTGGGTTGAATGATGATTAGATGAAACATATCACTTTAATTGATCGAATATGATCTGAACCCCAAATGACTGCACAGATTTTGTGATTTATGATCAAAAATGGTGCCGTTAAACCCAGATTTAAATGTCATTGTTAAACCCCAAAGTTAAGATTTTAGTGGAACATACTGCTTTTATTTCATGATTCAACCCAAAATGATGACTTGTTTGCAAAATTAGGACTCAATCTGGTGATTTACAAACTAAATGAATTAACTAATTATATTTTAACCTCAATTCTGATTTAAATGTCATGAAAAAAACCCTCAAATTCCTCCTCGTCAGAATTGAGGATTAAAATCTAAATCTGCAATCGAGGCTTTTGTCACGCAGGGGTCTTTAACACACACACACACACACACACCACACACACACACACACACAGCTTTATTTGTTGTTGTTGTTGTTGTTGTTGTTGTTGTTGTGAAAGCATCAGTCTGGAGGATAATCTGTTTTAATGCGCAGACTTCCAAACAGATCAGTTTCACTGCAGCAGACAGAAGATTAACTCTCATTGGTTTACACACAGGAGACTGGTCACATGTTGATGTCAATACAAAACAAAAACAATAACACACATAAATAGAGCTTTGAATTAATGATTGGATCCTTCCTTCATTTAATAACAAATAAAATAATGATGAATAATTAAAATCCTCCTTAAGCCAGTAGAGCTGTGGGAACTGCTGAAATAAATAAAACACACTAACAGGTGTCGACAACGTGCGATAAATCAACGCTGGACTCCACCCGGGGATTCATTAAAGTGAGGCGCCCCTGCTGATCAAATCAGACGCTCCTCATCAGATTAAAGATAAGCTTTCATTAAAGGTTTTATCACTTAATTCTCACAACGCCTTTAACAACGCCTTTAACAACGCCTTTAACAACGCCTTTAACAACACCTTTAACAACGCCTTTAACAACGCATCAGAGGCCTGTACGACGAAGCCGGATGTTCTCTAGTGGCTGACTTCAGGGAAAACTCAGGCTTTCCGGTCCTACGACGCTGGTTCTCTTTTAGCGGGCTAGATCTCCATGGTAACTGATGCTGAGCGGCTAACCTCCTCTGGAGCAGGTTGGGTTGCAGGCTAAGAGATCAACTCAGTGAAAGCACTGCCTGCTGACCAATCAGAGCTCACCGCCTGCTGACCAATCAGAGCTCACCGCCTGCTGACCAATCAGAGCTCACCGCCTGCTGACCAATCAGAGCTCACCGCCTGCTGACCAATCAGAGCTCCGTGTGCAGAGTTTAAAGCGATCAAGTCATATTACAGGATAGAGGAAATACAGAAAAACTGCCGTTGCAGGAAAGACGGCCGGCAAAAATCACCCGACTGTGAACGTGAAAATGAATAGAATATCCTCTCCTCCCATCTCAGAGCAATCTGACTATTATAACATTAGCGTTAAGAAAGCTTACTTAAATATCTGCCACGACATAAGTAACCGGATCAGAGTAACATTAAGTACAGTCCGCGGCACTGTGAGTGCAGACGTCGATGTGTCCCATTATCATTCATATCATATCACATCATAATGTATCATATATTTCCTTATCTGAGTCAGCTGAGTCGTATCTGGCCGTGCAACACTCACAGTGTCACATACTGGATGCAGAAGTATTATTTTAAGCAACACATTAAGTTGACGAAACACTGGAGTCAAATGTAATGAAAGTCAGATCGTGTCTTAGACGGGCAGTGATATCATAAACCTGTTAATGTACGCATTCAAACACTTTCTCTGTTACCAGCTGTATTCACCTTGCAGGTGCAGCTATGTGGCTTTGATCCTGGATAAAGTGTTTAAGTCATGGATGTTTAAAGTTTAACTTCTTCATATTTGACTAATTTATAGTTCACTTTTCATTCAGGAAGTATGACGCTGCGCTGTCAGTACGCTTGTCCATGTTTGTGATTGGTCGAATGCTCCAGATACCACCCCTTTCATGTGAACGCGCACCTAACTAGATAGGACACGGCTGGCTTGAGCGATCCACTTGATAACCAGCGCCGTAGGACCGCTTAGCGAGAGCGCGTATGTTTTGGATTGGGCCAACGGCTAACTCAAACATATCCAGGTTAGGTTGAACCGGCTTCGTAGCACAGGCCTTTGTTTTAAACTCAGATTTAAAGACAGATTTCCTGATCTGACCATTTCTATAATGGGAGATACTGTGCGATGTTTACAGATGTTATTATACACATATTAAAGTAGCATGTCTAGTTTTCAGGTGTTTTAAAGTCTTCAGGTGTTTTTCAGAGGTTTTTAAGGTGTTTTCAAAACCTAGGAAAGTTGCCTGAGTTTCACTTTTAAAAGTTGTACAAATTCAAACTGTTGTGAAAAACGGAGCCTTCGCTAGTCGGTCGAACACTTGAGTCTTTGAAACTTGACTCTTTGAACACTTGAGTCTTTAAGGGATTTGAAACGAGGTGATATTGGACCTTTTCTTTGTTGCACCGTTCAAAACGTTGATCATTGGATGGTCTGAGACTTCTGCAGGGTTTGAACCTTAGATTGTTGCAGCTGATAAACATCAAACTGTTGCATTACTGACTGGATCTCTGCAGGACATGAACCTGGACCCATTGCATTGAGTCAATATTTAAAGGATGAGTCTTTTCTCCTCTCAATGGAAACAGTTTCTCTCTCTCTGCTGCCTGAAGGATGTTCCTCTGAGAGTCACAAACACCTCACAGTGACTTTTGTGCAGCTTTGATCTGAGATACTTTCATAAATATCTGGCGGTACATCTGCAGCGCGCTTTGTTTCCGCTGAAGCCCTGCAGCGACACAATGAGGATGGAAACATGGAAACTCTACCCTGCGCTGCTTTAACTCCGTCTAAGGAAGGCGGCTTTTGTAAAGCGCGGCACAAAGGCGCTCTGTTGAAGGCGCAGAGCTGCATTTTCACCTTTTAAGTGAGGACACCAGATACCTGCCTTTTCCCCGGCTGTTTAGTTTGAGGACAAACTTTCTTTCTCGGGGTTTTCTGAACATGAGCGGAGGACGTAACACGACACAGGGTCAGCGAATATTCCCAAATATTCCCATCTCTCGAGAGGCGATATTCCCTCAGTGTGTGAGTGTGTGTGTGTGTGTGTGTGTGTGTGTGTGTGTGTGTGTGTGTGTGGTGTGTGTGTGTGTGTGAGTTTCCTCAGAGGGGATTAGGACTGTGTGGATGTCAAACACTCTGTAACTCGAGCAGTGAGTGGATCGCTGTGAGGCCGTGGATTAAAACGCCGCCTTAAAGACTTGCAGAAGTGTCCGACTTAAACTGTTTCACATTTATTTTGTCTGCGGGGACTCAGAGAGGAACTGAACCCTTCATGTCGGCCCCTTTGAGACGAACAGGACCTCAGACCACAGGAAGACGAGTAGAAAAGTTTTGAACCTGACGCTCAGATGATCATCAGCGTGAACATCTGCAGACCCAGAGTTATGGTTTGAAAGCGGGACATTTTTCCGCTGATGCGTCCATAAACATGGTGTTCAAAGACCTCCGTAACTTTCCAGCAGGCCTCCTCTGTCTCTTAATCCTTTACAATAACACTCACAGTCACCACACATCACTCAGCCAGCCTCTCCTCCAGAAGGCAGCTTACTAAAATAGAGATGTTTGTTTTTCTGAAGACATTTGAGAGGCGGCGGGCATCAAACCCTGCTGACCCGAGAGACAAAGAGTGGCCGAGAAGGAAGGCGTTTACAGCGCCATCTGTGGACCAAACGGATCCAAATTGGTTCTGATTACTAAGACACAAAATCTACACATGTCCCCCAAATGTGGTCCCAATAGCATGAAGCGTTCACAACATTTCCAGAGAGTTTTGTACCGTATTTGGTGACAAATGCCCAAAAGAAGCAAAAAAACATTTGGACAGAAATGTACAGGCCGATACATAAAGCTAGTTGTTGTAGCACCAACATATGGCCAACATGCACCATATGTAATGCTATACTCCCTAAGATCCCTAACAATACACCCACCAAGTTTGAGATATATCAGACGATCAGTCTTTAAGGTGTGTGAAGGACACTCATACACAAAAAAAGGCAGATTCAGCCACTACAGCGCTTCTTAGAGAGTCACTTTTTCCAGCGGGTCTTGGGTGTTTGGTAATCAATTTGGTGACCTATGGATCCAAGGGCTAGGGATTGGTTCTGATTGCTCAAACACATTATCTACACATGCCCACCAAATGTGGCTCCAATAGCTCAAAGCGTTCAGGAGATTTATGACTTTTGACCACAGCTGTTTGGAAGATTCAAAATCCGAAAAATCGCCCCGTTTTCGATGCAGATATAAAAACACAAATGTTCCAAAACCTCTTCAGCAACTTGACAACACATGCAGCATTTAGGAAACATTCAGCAACCAACGCTGCAAATACGTGACGTTCAGGATTATAAAGAAGTCCTTCAAATCTGTCAAGTATAACAAGAATATTCTCTAGATGAGAGTCATGTGGCTCCATGTCATGCTGTAATGAAGTGTGTTCATCATTGACTTTAAATCAGTAGCAAGCGTTCATTCCTAGCGTCTGCTGACTCCTCCAGCTACTGGCCAGAGAAGTAGAGATGGCACATCCTTTCCTCAAGTAGAAGTACAGATACTCCTGTTTAAAAATACTCTGGTGAAAGTAGAAGTACTGACTAAACTTCTTACTCTAAGTAAAGTAAAGAACTTTGAAATGTACTTCGTAAAAAGTACCCATAACTAGCAGCTGTTTTAAAGAGTACCTGACCTCCCTTTATTATAAAGAACAATAATGTCATTGTTAGCTAATGAATGTTTCCATGCTGAACAACGGCAACATGACAACGTTTTCATTGGTCCCTCTTCTTTAGAGAAGACCAGGAAATGATGGATCACGGATCGTGTTCAAATCAATAGGCACGCAATGACTCTAAATAATAATGATCACGCCACCAAACACACATTCAAACTAAAGGAACCAGCCTGTTTGGGAAATGTGAGAAGTAGAAAGTACAAGTATTTGGGTTCAACATGTAAGAAGTAGAAAGTACAGGTATTTGTGTTCAACATGTAAGATAGAAAGTACAGGTATTTGTGTTCAACATGTAAGAAGTAGAAAGTACAGGTATTTGTGTTCAACATGTAAGAAGTAGAAAGTACAGGTATTTGTGTTCAACATGTAAGAAGTAGAAAGTACAGGTATTTGTGTTAAACATGTGAGAAGTAGAAAGTACAGGTATTTGGGTTCAACATGTAAGAAGTAGAAAGTACAGGTATTTGTGTTCAACATGTAAGAAGTAGAAAAGTACAGGTATTTGGGTTCAACATGTAAGATAGAAAGTACAGGTATTTGGGTTCAACATGTAAGAAGTAGAAAGTACAGGTATTTTGTTCAACATGTAAGAAGTAGAAAGTACAGGTATTTGTGTTCAACATGTAAGAAGTAGAAAGTACAGTATTTGTGTTCAACATGTAAGAAGTAGAAAGTACAGGTTTTGGGTTCAACATGTAAGAAGTAGAAAGTACAGGTATTTGTGTTCAACATGTAAGAAGTAGAAAGTAACAGGTATTTGAGTTCAACATGTAAGAGTAGAAAGTACAGGTATTTGAGTTCAACATGTAAGAAGTAGAAAGTACAGGTATTTGGGTTCAACATGTAAGAAGTAGAAAGTACAGTATTTGTGTTCAACATGTAAGAAGTAGAAAGTACAGGTATTTGGGTTCAAACATGTGAGAAGTAGAAGTACAGGTATTTGTGTTCAACATGTAAGAAGTAGAAAGTACAGGTATTTGGGTTCAACATGTGAGAATAGAAAGTACAGGTATTTTGGGTTCAACATGTAAGAAGTAGAAAGTACAGGTATTTGTGTTCAACATGTAAGAAGTAGAAAGTACAGGTATTTGGGTTCAACATGTAAGAATAGAAAGTACAGGTATTTGTGTTCAACATGTAAGAAGTAGAAAGTACAGGTATTTGGGTTCAACATGTAAGAAGTAGAAAGTTCAGGTATTTGTGTCAACATGTAAGAAGTAGAAAGTACAGGTATTTGTGTTCAACATGTAAGAAGTAGAAAGTACAGGTATTTGGGTTTCAACATGTAAGAAGTAGAAAGTACAGGTATTTGTGTTCAAAACATGTAAGAAGTAGAAAGTACAGGTATTTGTGTTCAAACATGTAAGAAGTAGAAAGTACAGGTATTTGTGTTCAACATGTAAGTAGAAAGTACAGGTATTTGGGTTCAACATGTAAGAAGTAGAAAGTACAGGTATTTGTGTTCAAAATGTAAGAAGTAGAAAGTACAGGTATTTGGGTTCAACATGTAAGAAGTAGAAAGTACAGGTATTTGTGTTCAACATGTAAGAAGTAGAAAGTACAGGTATTTGAGTTCACATGTAAGAAGTAGAAAGTACAGGTATTGTGTTTCAACATGTAAGAAGTAGAAAGTACAGTATTTGTGTTCAACATGTAAGAAGTAGAAAGTACAGGTATTTGTGTTCAACATGTAAGAAGTAGAAAGTACAGGTATTTGTGTTCAACATGTGAGAAGTAGAAAGTACAGGTATTTGTGTTCAACATGTAAGAAGTAGAAAGTACAGGTATTTGTGTTCAACATGTAAGAAGTAGAAAGTACAGGTATTTGTGTTCAACATGTGAGAAGTAGAAAGTACAGGTATTTGAGTTCAACATGTAAGAAGTAGAAAGTACAGGTATTTGTGTTCAACATGTAAGAAGTAGAAAGTACAGGTATTTGTGTTCAACATGTAAGAAGTAGAAAGTACAGGTATTTGTTTCAACATGTAAGAAGTAGAAAGTACAGGTATTTGTGTTCAACATGTGAGAAGTAGAAAGTACAGGTAATTTGTGTTCAACATGTAAGAAGTAGAAAGTACAGGTATTTGTGTTCAACATGTAAGAAGTAGAAAGTACAGGTATTTTGGGTTCAACATGTAAGAAGTAGAAAGTACAGGTATTTGGGTTCAACATGTAAGAAGTAGAAAGTGGTCAGAAAAATAAGTAGGGAGTACTGATACCAGAACAATGTACTTAAGTATTTGTACTCCACTAGAGAAAAGGATCTATCTTGCAGTAATTGAGGGCTTTCTAATCACATCTCAGCTGTAATTCAGCAGCTCATCTCTTTCTGAGTGATAACAGACTTCAGGAGGAAATGCGTTAGCGGCTAGCGCTGGGAGCTAATCAGCTTTATGTGTTTCCACTAAAACCAATCAGAGGGGATCAGACGGCCAGCTGTCTTTCAGGGACGTATAATAACTTTACAGTGTGAAATAAATCAGTCAGCGTGGAGGCAGATCACCCCACAGACTGTTATGCATTATAGGGTATACATAATGGTATATATGCATATTTAAAAGTATTAAAAAATGTATGTGAAACCTATGAAATTAAACATGAATTCATCACAGAAATGATATGTTTTTTTTTTCCTTTTTTTCACTTTAATTTTAGGGGAATTTTTCTAGTTAAAAATCAGCACTATATTATTATTTTCTTGTAAATGTATCTCTTTTAATTCAGAGGATATTACACTTATTTTGAAACTAAATGATGCACATTTTGGAGAACCGATCTGCACTCTAAAGAAGGCTAATTCCCAAATGCACGAGTCTTTCTTTGTGATGTAAATAAACCAGTTGACTTTAAAATCATCTGATACGCTGCCCTCTAACATTCTTTGAAATGAACACCTTTAAATATATTTTAATCTTTAATCTTAATCTTAATTTTGTGAAAAAATGGATGCTTTTCTTGGAAATGTTTGGAATGATCTTCCTCTCTCTATCTCTAACTACACATCCGAAAAGGGGTGGGAAGAAGTTTACACGTATTTAACCACTTCTCCCACAAACTAAATGATAACATGTTTGTCTTCATGTACGCACCACGACATCAAGTCAACCTGCCTGGTGATAAACCTGATTGTGTGTTTTAATATCAGTTAAAGCACACAGGTGATCTTCATCCTCTTCATCCTCCATAGGCAGATTAAACACTTAATTAGCTGATCAGCGTAAACCAATTAGCAGCCCAAATGAAAACAAAAGGAGGCATTGAGGAAGCATCAGATCTGAGCTGGGATTAAACCGTGCAGCAGCAGCTTCCTCTGAACAGGCTTTAACACCTCCTTTTGGAGACGAGGCGCAGCCAGGAGTCGGAGGCATCACTGCACAGACTGCACAGAAACACTGCTCTATATGCATATTTAAATCATTAATAATGCACGTGAAACCTATCAAATTAAACCTGCATTTATATAGAATTATAGCTTTTTTTCTATATTTTTACTTTCATTTTAGAGGATTTTCATATTTTCTAGTTAGAAATCATCATAATATTATTTATTTTGTTGGAAATGTATCTTTTTTAATTCAGAGGATATTACACTTATTTTTAAACTAAATTATGCACATTTTTAACCCTCTACTTTTGCACGATTATCACATCGAGAGTCACTCTTTGGAAATCAGTAGACAAGCGGCACCTTTAAATATATTTTAATCTTTTTATTGAAGTGTTAATTTTGTGAAATAATGGATGTTTTCTTGGAACTTTTTGGGTAATTAAGAAGCATCTTGGTATATTTTAGCAGCGTACTCAGAGCTGCAGAAGCACTTTAATATCAGTCTAGTTATTGCAAATCTTCTTCATATCGTGCACCTCTTTTCACCCTCTGTCACACAGAGTTCATAAGCATGCACACAGAAGAAAAGGAACTCTTTCACCTCATGGTTTGCATTTTTTCTATCCAAAAAACCTGCAGACATGTGACCCCCCCCCCCCCCCCCCACACACACACACACACACACACACGCACGTCCATGGTGTGGTAACAGCTGTGGAAACGTGTTCCTGCAGGATTACTGAGGAACGTCCTCAGGAGGAAATCCACCAAATCTGGAGGATCATTTCTGAGACGTTTAATAACTTTAAAGTGTGAATAAATCAGTGGAGTGGGGGGGGGATCACTCCACAGATTGTACAGAACTCATACTGTCTATGTGTATTTAAAAGTATTAATAATGCATGTGAATTAAAAATGCATTCATATAGAAAATAATATTTTTTAAATTCTTTTTCACTTTAATTTGAGGGGAATTTTCATCTTTTCTAGTTAAAAATCATCATAAATATGAGGTTATTTCTTGTGAATGCATCTCTTTTAGTTCAGAGGATATTACACTTCTCTCTCTAAACTAAATGAGGCCAAATTGGGACCAATCGAAGTCGAACCGATCGCCTGGATCCACTTCAACTGTGAGTTTCCCTCATGTTTCAAATAAAGGTCAGAATGAAAGTTTGCACAGAAACGTCTCAAACTCCAGAATCTAAATCTGCTTTTTCTGAAGAGTTAAGATGCAGAATGATATAAAACAAACACCATAAAATGTGCCGTCTCTGCAGAGCAAGCGTTGATGGAAGACATCGAGGAAACATCAAACACGATTTAGAGATAATTCCTCAAACTGATGTTCGAGCGGAGACTAATATCCTGAGAAGACGACGAGGTCCAGACTGTCTGCAGCTAAACACACACACACACACACACACACACACACACACACACACACACACACACACACACACACACACACACACACACACCACACACACACACACACACACACCACACACACACACACACACACACACACACACACACAACACACACGTCTTACTATGTTTCCTAGTCATGTGCTCCTTGAAAACAAACACCATGCAGACGGAGTTATTCTGGAGCTGCAGCCACATAGAAGGAGATCAAAGACACACACACACACACACACACACACACACACACACACACACACACACACACACACACACACACCCACACACACACCACACACACACTTTAAGTACCAGATGGACACCCCCCCCCCCCCCCCTCATTGTCTCACTGTAGAGATAAGCTGAGATTTCTACTCACGCACCCTCTGAACTTGACCTCTGCCCAATTCATCAAAGAAATAAAGACCCCTTCTGTTTGGTCTTTAATTCTCTCTGTTGACCGGTTAACATTACTTTACTTTACTTTTTTAATTGGTTTAACAGAAAGTTAAGAGGAGGAAGAGGAGGAAGAGGAGGAGAAGTCCTTATTTGGTCGTGTAATATTGTGTGAAAATGTGACGGAGATTTCTGGGATTTTTTCACGAGTTTCCCCGCCTATAAATGTGAGTTTGGTGGAGGGTACCCCCTGGAAGTGTCTGTGTGTGGAGTTTATATTAAGTGTGTGAGAGTTTATATTCAAAGTGTGTGTGAGTTTATATTCAAAGTGTGTGAGAGTTTATATTCAAAGTGTGTGAGAGTTTATATTCAAAGTGTGTGTGAGTTTATTTAACGACAGCACTCAGGAACAGGCAGAGGGTTTACAGAAACGTCCAAAAGAGAGGAGAGACACCTCCTTTAATCCTGAACATCATCATCTGAGGGATGGGGTGTGAGGAAGAGGAGGAGGGAGAGGAGGAGGAAGAGGAGGAGGAATAAGAGAGATCTGTTCTTGTTAAGATCTTCATAAAGAGCCTAATAAAAGTCCAGAGTAAACACCCACACACACACACACACACCAAAACACACACACACACACCACACACACACACACACACACACACACACACACAGGTCACGGGGTCAGAGGGCTGGTCGTGAGATCAGGAGCGATAACCCCCCACAGGTCACAATCTCAGGTTACTCGGCTTGTTTGGACACACAGACACACACACACACACACACACACACACACACACCACACAACACACACACACAGACACACACACACAAACTCAGACACACACACAAACTCAGACACACACACACACACACACACACACACAGACACACACACACACACACCACACACAAACTCAGACACACACCACACACACACACACACACACACAAACTCACACACACACACACACACACTTGGACATGGACTTGAGGAGAAGATGTGTGTGTGTTTCACGGTGTATAAATCATCGTAAAGGTTTAAAAACGTTGTGTTTTTCGGGAGGTTTTTCTCGTTTATTGCAGTTTTTTTCTTACGAAGAACATGACCTTGACCTCGTGAAACTTTTTACCTCTGAACCACTTACAGGAGGAAGGCCACCAGGGTCTCGCTTCTTTAAAAGTGGCGTCATGGGTGTGTTAAACAAACTGTAAGACTACAAAATGATACAGAAAGACCACCAAGAGATTGCTAACAGACTACAAGAGATGCTAACAGACTACAAGAGATGCTAACAGACTACAAGAGATGCTAACAGACTACAAGAGATGCTAACAGACTACAAGATACGCTCAAAGAGATGCTAACAGACTACAAGAGATGCTAAAAGACTACAAGAGATGCTAACAGACTACAAGAGATGCTAACAGACTACAAGAGATGCTAACAGACAAGAGATGCTAAAGACTACAAGAGATGCTAACAGACTACAAGAGATGCTAACAGACTACAAGAGATGCTAACAGAACTACAAGAGATGCTAACAGACTACAAGAGATGCTAACAGACTACAATCGATGCTAACAGACTACACAATGATACAAAAGACTACAAGAGATGCTAACAGACTACAAGAGATGCTAACAGACTACAAGAGATGCTAACAGACGACAATCGATGCTAACAGACTACACAATGATACAAAAAGACTACAAGAGATGCTAACAGACTACAAGAGATGCTAACAGACTACAATCGATGCTAACAGACTACACAATGATACAAAAGACTACAAGAGATGCTAACAGACTACAAGAGATGCTAAAAGCTACAAGCGATGCTAACAGACTACAAGAGATGCTAACAGACTACAAGAGATGCTAACAGACTACAAGAGATGCTAACAGACTACAAGCGATGCTAAAAGACTACAAGAGATGCTAACAGACTACAAGAGATGCTAACAGACTACAAGAGATGCTAACAGACTACAAAATGATACAAAAAGACTACAAGAGATGCTAACAGACTACAAGAGATGCTAACAGACTACAAGAGATGCTAACAGACTACAAGAGATGCTAACAGACTACAAGAGATGCTAACAGACTACAAAATGATACAAAAAGACTACAAGAGATGCTAACAGACTACAAGAGATGCTAACAGACTACAAGAGATGCTAAAAGACTACAAGAGATGCTAACAGACTACAAGAGATGCTAAAAGACTACAAGAGATGCTAAAAGACTACAAGAGATGCTAACAGACTACAAGAGATGCTAACAGACTACAAGAGATGCTAACAGACTACAAGAGATGCTAACAGACTACAAAATGATACAAAAAGACTACAGAGATGCTAACAGACTACAAGAGATGCTAACAGACTACAAGAGATGCTAAAAGACTACAAGAATGCTAACAGACTACAAGAGATGCTAACAGACTACAAGCGATGCTAAAGACTACAAGAGATGCTAACAGACTATGCTAACAGACTACAAGAGATGCTAACAGACTACAAGAGATGCTAAAGACTACAAGCGATGCTAACAGACTACACAATGATACAAAAAGACCACCAAGAGATGCTAACAGACTACAAGAGATGCTAACAGACTACAAGAGATGCTAACAGACTACAGAGATGCTAACAGACTACAAGAGATGCTAACAGATTACAAAATGATACAAAAAGACCACCAAGAGATGCTAACAGACTACAGAGATGCTAACAGACTACAAGAGATGCTAACAGACTACAAAATGATACAAAAAGACCACCAAGAGATGCTAACAGACTACAAGAGATGCTAACAGACTACAAAATGATACAAAAGACTACAAGAGATGCTAACAGACTACAAGAGATGCTAACAGACTACAAGAGATGCTAACAGACTACAAGAGATGCTAACAGACTACAAATGATACAAAAAGACTACAAAGAGATGCTAACAGACTACAAGAGATGCTAACAGACTACAAGAGATGCTAACAGACTACAAGAGATGCTAACAGACCACCAGAGATGCTAACCAGACTACAAGAGATGCTAACTAACAGACTACAAGAGATGCTAAACAGACTACAAGAGATGCTAACAGACTACAAGAGATGCTAACAGACTACAAGAGGATGCTAACAGACTACAAGAGATGCTAAAAGACTACAAGAGATGCTAA
>JAAOOA010001435.1:0-126037 GCA_012861695.1 Trematomus loennbergii
CCCGTCTTTCGGTGCTCTGTGAGCGGGCAGAGAGAGGTGATTTTCCGGTCTCCGCTGGAGCTGTGAAATGCACAGTCCCACTGTTAGGGCCATCCTGGAGGTCATGAGTCCGTACTTTGGGGGTCTGTGAGCGGGCACAGACAGGTGATTTTCCCCTGGTCTCTCCTGGAGCTGTGAAATAACCAGAGTCCCACTGTTAGGGACTTCTGCTGGAGGTCTCCTGCATTTAAACAGATTCACCAGTTTCTAACAAGACTTTAGCCCCGATCAGAGCCCTGTTTTCTGGGTAAGACAGCGAGGTGCTGTACCCTGGGTGTCTGGCTCTCTGAGACCCTGCTAAAAGCAGTGTCTCTGCTGCCTGCATTTAAACAGATTCACCAGTTTCTAACAAGACTTTAGCCCCGATCAGAGCCCTGTTTTCTCAAATCGTATTTTCAGAATCTGACCCTCTGCCGTAACTCCGCTCCCCGAGGTCCTAGAGATTCGCCGATGGTACCGTTGGATGCGGGGTACGTGTAAATGGGGGGGTAGAGAAAAAGCCTGAACCGAACAGAGCTTGTTATCAAAAGTTATGGATTAGTAGCAATATTTCACAATGGAGCTCTCCAGGGTGCTGGAGGTAATTAGTCCGTCTTTCGGTGCTCTTTGAGCGGGCAGAGAGAGGTGATTTTCACGGTCTCCGCCCTGGAGGTCTGAAATACAGTCCCACTGTTAGGAGGCCATGCTGGAGGTCATGAGTCCGTACTTTGGGGGTCTGTGAGCGGGCACAGACAGGTGATTTTCCCCTGGTCTCTCCTGGAGCTGTGAAATAACCAGAGACCCACTGTTAGGGACTTCTGCTGGAGGTCTCCTGCATTTAAACAGATTCACCAGTTTTAACATTACTTTAGCCCTGATCAGTGCCCTGTTTTCTGGGTAAGACAGCGAGGTGCTGTACCCTGGGTGTCTGGCTCTCTGAGACCCCGCTAAAAGCAGTGTCTCTGCTGCCTGCATTTAAACAGATTCACCAGTTTCTAACAAGACTTTACAACTGCAGTTTACAAGCCAGGGAAGGGGCCAGAATCCTGGGTATACATTTTGTAAATAGTGCAATACCTCCAAGGCGCATAACTGCAGTTTACAAGCCAGGGAAGATGCCTGAATCCTGGGGTAAACATTGTTTAATTGTTTAAGTGTTTTTAAATGTATGGAACAGTGTTTTGTCTCTTTCAAAACTCTCCCGTCATTGGCCGGATACATGGGGACGATTTTATATTGACTATGACCGTTACTATTCCAGTGAGACGAAGTACGTCCAGTGACGGGAGTGATCCCATGTTAATTTTGTCCGAAAACCAGAGCATTCCCTTATCCCTCTTAGGTGCCTTGCAAACAATGGACGTCCGCTCTCGGGAGCGTCGGAGTGGTGCGGTCACCCTAAGTGACAGACCTAAAGTATCCGGGATTCAGGCATCTTCCCTGGCTTGTACATTTTTGGTGATGCGCCCTGGAGATATCAGCCTATTTTTAACAACTTTTCCCAGCTTTTCAAACATTTATTCCGGGGTTTTAGCCAGTCATTTTGCAAGAAATCATTTAACATTAACGGTCTCCTGAAAAAGCACATATTCTGTGCATTTTCAGGAGAGCGTCTATGTTAAATAATTTCGTGCAAAATGACTGTCTAAAACTCTCTTCCAGACATTTAAAAATACTTTCCCCGACCATTTAAACATTATTTCTGGGTGGTAAAGTGCAGTTAAGCGGCCTGGAGGTATTATACTATTTCAAACAACTTTTCCCCGCCTTTCAAAGACTTATCCTGGGTACAAGTGTTATCTTTCCCCCCCTGGGTGTGTGTGAGACAAGTGAAGTGAGTCAGCCTGCCAACAAGCAGCAGTGTGCTGTCATTTGAAACATGTTCCCCCACAGTTTAACACACTTTTACCTGTGTTTTGAGGCTTCTTTCCCTGGGTCAATGTGTCCTCTTTCTCCCCCCTGGGTGTGTGTGAGACCAGTGAAGTGAGTCAGCCTGCCAACAAGCAGCAGTGTGCTGTCATTTGAAACATGTTCCTCCACACTGTGACATGCTGTAGCCAGTTTCGAGCACTCTTTCCTGGGTCAATGTGTCCTCTTTCTCCCCCCTGGGTGTGTGTGAGACAGTGAAGTGAGTCAGCCTGCCAACAAGCAGCAGTGTGCTGTCATTTGAAACATGTTCCCCCACAGTTACACAGTTTTACCTGTGTTTTGAGGCTTCTTTCCTGGGTCAATGTGTCCTCTTTCTCCCCCCTGGTGTGTGTGTGAGACCAGTGAAGTGAGTCAGCCTGCCAACAAGCAGCAGTGTGCTGTCATTTGAAACATGTTCCCCACACTGTGACAGTTTACCTGCTTTTTGAGCTTCTTTCCTGGGTCAATGTGTCCTCTTTCTCCCCCCTGGGTGTGTGTGAGACAGTGAAGTGAGTCAGCCTGCCAACAAGCAGCAGTGTGCTGTCATTTGAAACATGTTCCTCCACACTGTGACTACTGTACCTGTTCGAGCACTCTTTCCTGGGTCAATGTGTCCTCTTTCTCCCCCCTGGGTGTGTGTGAGACAGTGAAGTGAGTCAGCCTGCCAACAAGCAGCAGTGTGCTGTCATTTGAAACATGTTCCCCCACACGTTAACTTTTACCTGTTTTTGAGGCTTCTTTCCTGGGTCAATGTGTCCTCTTTCTCCCCCCTGGGTGTGTGTGAGACCAGTGAAGTGAGTCAGCCTGCCAACAAGCAGCAGTGTGCTGTCATTTGAAACATGTTCCCCACACTGTGACTATGCTGTAGCCAGCTTTCGAGCACTCTTTCCTGGGTCGAAAAGACATGTGCTGTAACCTGGTTCTCTCCCAGTACTGGGTACTAGTCAATGCCACTATCACCACCACATTTAAACCAGATGAAGTGGTAGTTATCCGGGGTGCTGCAGAGTCTTTTTCAGGCTCCTCTCCACAATTGTCCCCCTAAAATGATTTTAAATCATTATTTTTGCATTTAAATGCATGTATTCTATCATTTATATGGTTCCCCAACACAATGCACATAGTCTGGAGCTCACTGGGGTCCTGCATATCATTTAATCAGGCGTTTTAACACTTTTTCCCATGAAAATGATTTTTAATCACTATCATGGGGCTATGAAAATAAAATTCCCGGTAATGCAGAGCACAAGTGCACCTTTTACTATTTAAATGTATTTGTATTATATATATTTGGGCTAGAAAGGGGACCTCTCTGGGTGATTTAGTCAGTTTATGGAGCTTTGCCCACAAATCCTGGATGATCCAGGCCGAATTTGGGTGCTCTAGGCGGCCTGCCAGGCGTCCCCACCCGTGGAAAGCAAAAAAAAGTGAAGAAAACGCTTAATTATATCTTAAAACAGAGTCATTTTCAGGCTCCTCTCCACAATTGTCCCCCTAAAATGATTTTAAATCATTATTTTTGCATTTGAATGCATTTATTCTATCATTTATATGGTTCCCCAACACAATGCACATAGTCTGGAGCTCACTGGGGTCCTGCATATAATTTAATCAGGCGTTTTAACACTTTTTCCCATGAAAATGATTTTTAATCACTATCATGGGGCTATGAAAATAAAATTCCGGGTAATGCAGAGCACAAGTGCACCTTTTACTATTTAAATGTATTTGTATTAATATATTTGGGCTAGGTAGGGGACCTCTCTGGGTGATTTAGTCAGTTTATGGATTTTTTCCCACAAATCCTGGATGATCCAGGCCGAATTTGGGTGCTCATAGGCGGCCTGCCAGGCGCCCCCACCCGTGGAGCAAAAAAAAAAGTGAAGAAAACGCTTAATTATATCTTAAAATAATCAAAAATGAAGTTTTGAAAAATTGTGAAATTTTTTCTAAGTGCCAACGGGAGTAGTGGCCAGGTGTTTGGCGCTTCGGCCGATTTTTCCCCTTCTCCGATGGTTGGTACAACGGAGAAGGGGAAAAAGTCCCTGGGCTTCATTTCCACTTCTCTGTCAAAAAGATTCATCCATGTTTTTCAGACTACCTTCCGCACGAAATCAGAAACCCAGTTTTTGGGTGGACTCAGAAAAAATACGGCTGTTGGAAATCATGGAAGAATGTATCCGCTCACCAAGCACTCTGAGTGGGCCTCATTTTGTGCCTCAAGACCCCCCAGCCTGGTTCTCCCAACACTTGGAGGAATGCGAGGGCACTTTTGCAGGTGACTCTACCCGATTATGAGGCACTATTTTGGGCTTATTTTTTACATTTTCCCGGTTCTCCAAATAGTTTAAGTGTGACATTTTGAGCCCTGGAGGAATGCGAGGGCACTTTCCCGGTGACTCTACCCGATTTTGAGGCACTATTTGGGGGTATAATTTTTACATTTTGACCCCTTTCCCGGTTTTCACCAAAGTTGAGTTGGATGATTTCCTCCATGGAGGAATGTCAGGGGAGTCCGCGGGGGACTCTTGCGGGGTCATGAGGCACTATTTTGGGGTACAATTTTTCCATTTTGACCCCTTTCCCCGGTTCTCACCAAAGTTGAGTTGGATGATTTCCTCCATGGAGGAATGTCAGGGGAGTCCGCGGGGGACTCTTGCGGGGTCATGAGGCACTATTTTGGGGTACAATTTTTCCATTTTGACCCCTTTCCCCGGTTCTCACCAAAGTTGAGTTGGATGATTTCCTCCATGGAGGAATGTCAGGGGAGTCCGCGGGGGACTCTTGCGGGGTCATGAGGCACTATTTTGGGGTACAATTTTTCCATTTTGACCCCTTTCCCCGGTTCTCACCAAAGTTGAGTTGGATGATTTCCACCATGGAGGAATGTCAGGGGAGTCCGCGGGGGACTCTTGCGGGGTCATGAGGCACTATTTTGGGGTACAATTTTTCCATTTTGACCCCTTTCCCCGGTTCTCACCAAAGTTGAGTTGGATGATTTCCACCATGGAGGAATGTCAGGGGAGTCCGCGGGGGACTCCTGCGGGGTCATGAGGCACTGTTTTGGGGTATAATTTTTACATTTTGACCCCTTTCCCCGGTTCTCACCAAAGTTGAGTGTGATGATTGCTGAGTCATGATGCACTTTTTTGGGGGTACCTCATTATCAACACGGACTAGAGATGTCTCGGAGATGGCTCGGACCCCACACCCTGGTTCTATGTAACCCTGGAGGAATGTCACATGAGTCGACAGGGGACTGCTGCTGGCTAATGAAGGACTATTTTGGGGTACATTTCCCCCATTATCAACACGGACTAGAGATGTCTCGGAGATGGCTCGGACCCCACACCCTGGTTCTATGTAACCCTGGAGGAATGTCACATGAGTCGACAGGGGACTGCTGCTGGCTAATGAAGGACTATTTTGGGGTACATTTCCCCCATTATCAACACGGACTAGAGATGTCTCGGAGATGGCTCGGACCCCACACCCTGGTTCTATGTAACCCTGGAGGAATGTCACATGAGTCGACAGGGGACTGCTGCTGGCTAATGAAGGACTATTTTGGGGTACATTTCCCCCATTATCAACATGGACTAGAGATGTCTCGGAGATGGCTCGGACCCCACACCCTGGTTCTATGTAACCCTGGAGGAATGTCACATGAGTCGACAGGGGACTGCTGCTGGCTAATGAAGCACTATTTCCGGGTACTTTTTTTTCATTTTCACCCAAATTTCCCTGGATGAAATATTTTTTAGTTTTTTTTTGTTTTTAGCCCAGTTTTGGCCACAGCGTTGCCTGGAGGATAGGACCGAGATATGACAGACTCTCTGGCCGCCTCACAAGTCACTATTGTCGGACACTTTCTTTGCTTTACCCCGGTTCTATCACTCTTTCCTCCTTTGACCATACAACCCGTTTCCTGCTGGGGTGGTGCCTGGTTCCGGGGTACCCCAAACCCTCTCATGGTCGGGGCACCATGTATGGATGCATCGGACCCAATGTTGCCATCACCAGCCCCGCGTTGGTGCGGAAGTGGGACCATCTGACCCGGTGGTAACCCAATACTTCCCTTCGTCCATGCACCATGAATTGATGCATCGGACCCAGTGTCGCAACCACCGCTCACGCTAACGCATATAAACGGAGAACTATAACATCATTTTGATCAAATTCATTATGTGTGTTTCAGTAAGGATGTCATCTGAATGCCCGGTGTGCAGACTCTTCTATCTGGCATTGAACAAACACCTTAAGCACAAGCATGCAGTGCGGAACTTGGAGGAGAGGGGAATCCTCCTGAAAATAGCCAGTGGAAGGATAAATGTTCGGACCAAACCCTGTCCCATCGCTGGGTGTTCGTACGCTGGGAAGAGACTGGACCGTCATGTAAAACATGACCACCCTGAGTTGTCCCGACATGAGGCACAGCAGGTCATGGCAAGGCTGAAGCATAGTGTGGCACTGCAGTTGCTCCATGACCTCCGTGAGACTAACCCCATCATTGGAATGGCTACATCATTGGATATAGACAATGAGGGGAATACCCCGGGCACCCTCCACCCTTCTCCCCACATACCGAGTGTGACAACGAGGACTGCAGGCAGGTGATGCTGGAAAATGTGGCATTGAGGGCTCAGAAGGATGCCCTCAATGATGAGGTGAAGACCCTGCGCTCCAGGCTGAAAAAGGAGCTAAAACCCAGGAAGCAGAGTGCTGCTGTTCTTGAGGAAGAGGACGAATGTATACGATTTAAGGGCCTGGCAATCCCAAGTACCTCCGGCATAAACACAGTAGCCTCAGGCAGCAATACCCCTGTGAAGACCCCGGTGAAGACTGTCATGCAGTCCCCAGTAACCTCCGGTAGCGGGACCCCTGTGAAGACCCCGGTGAAGACTGTCATGCATTCCCCAGTAACCTCCGGTAGCGGGACCCCTGTGAAGACCCCGGTGAAGACTGTCATGCATTCCCCAGTAACCTCCGGTAGCGGACCCCTGTGAGGAGCCCGGTGAAGACTGTCATGCTTGCAGTAGCCTCCGGTGGGAAGACACCGGTAAAGAACCCTGTGAAGAGCCAAGTGAAGACTGTAATGCTTGCAGTAGCCTCCGGTGGAAAGAGACCGGTCAAGAACCCTGTGAAGAGCCCAGTGAAGACTGTCATATTACCAGTTTCCTCCGGTAGCGAGACGCCTGTGAAGACCCCGGTGGAAACTGTCATGTTTGCAGTAGCCTCCGGTAGCGAGACCCCTGTGAAGACCCCGGTGGAAACTGTCATGTTTGCAGTAGCCTCCGGTAGCGAGACCCCTGTGAAGACCCCGGTGGAAACTGTCATGTTTGCAGTAGCCTCCGGTAGCGAGACCCCTGTATGCCGGAAGACCCGTGCCTCTAAGCTGGCTAATGACTTGCCCTCTCCCTCAAATTACTGGTCCACTGGGTGTGGACGGGGGAATACCATGCGTGAAATCACGTTGCCTAGAAGCATGGAGGCGTACCTTCAGACATACTTGGATCATTGTTTGGGTGTCGCTCCGACAGTAAAACAGAAAGACAATGTTGTGTCGAAGATCAGCCGGATAAAGAACTTCATAGTATACATGGCCCATGGTGTTAACCGCCTGTCAGACTGGCTGTTCCTAAGAAACATGAAGATGATCCGTGGCTGGAGCGAGTATATTGTAAAGCCGGGCCGGGCAGTCACAACATCAGAGTTCTTCCTGAAGAATGTGCACCAGTTCATGGGGTACATGTCTGAGTCAAAGCCCCGGGGGTGCAAGCTCACCCAGTCTGATATGACCCACATAATGAGAGAGGTGAAAGCCAACATGAAACACTTGAATAAGGCAGTCACTCTACATCAGTTTAAGGTGAAGAGGAACAAACTGGATCGTCTGCCGAGCCAGGCGGAGCTTCTCGCCGCCATGGCGGCCGCTGAGAAGCGCATCCCGGAGCTCCTCGACCTGATGGCCGGCACGCCGACCTCAACCACCCAGAAGCTTCTCTATGGCTATCTCACCCTCCATTGGAGCCTCCTGTATGGCCACCGTACGGGCGTGTACGCAAACATGAAAACAGTGAGGTCTTAGAGGCAGCCATAAGGGGAACTGCTGAGGGCTACATCATCCATGTGCAGGATCACAAGACGGCCAAGACATATGGCGAAGCACAGCTGGCGCTTACAGTAGAGGAGTTTAGCTGGGTCATGCGGTGGATGGGGATTAAAAAGGTATTGCTGGGTCCTCAGAATGAATTCTTCCTTTTCACAAGGGGGAATCGGGCCTCCAAGAACCTGAACGCTCACTTGAAGAGGGCATGGGCTGATGCTGGGCTAGAAACAGCCGTCACCTTCACAATCCTGCGCACTGCCCTGGCTGACAATATCAAGCATCACCAAGATCCAGAAAGCCGGTCGATTCTCGCCAGGTTTATGTGTCACGACGTAACCACGGCGGACCGGTTCTACGCGAATGCGCCGGGAATAAAGGAGGCATTGAGAATCCGCTCCATGTTCAGGGCGTCATCAGATGCGGCAGCAGCTGCATCATCATCAGAAGGATGTCTACCGCTGTCAGATGGGGAGACCTCCGAAGAGGGCTGCTATAACAGTACTGCTCCATCATCTCCATCATCTCCATCATCTTCACCTGATGGGTCATTGGAGCGGCAGCAGCAGCGGAAGCGGAAGCGGGAGGGAAAGAGGCCAATGAAGTCGGGACCGGGGCTGGTTGACACTCCTGATGATGGGGCAGGGGCCGTGGACTCAACCTGTTTGCCCTGGTGCACCGTAAGAATTAGACGCCTTTGGTCCCCTGAATCCCGCTAAACATATGGGCATACATTTTGTTAATAGTGCAACACCTCCAGGGCGCATAACTGCAGTTTACAAGCCAGGGAAGGTGCCAGAATCCTGGGCATACATTTTGTTAATAGTGCAACACCTCCAGGGCGCATAACTGCACTTTAAAACGTAGGTTAAGAAATTTAGTAGTACTGTTATAGCAGCAGTAGTACGTGTAAATAGTTGATGTTTTAGTCTGTGTGTACTGTCATTTTTGTTACTGCAACGTGTAAATAGTTGATGTTTTAGGGTGTGTGGTTGATGTTTTAGGGTGTGTGTTCAAATAAAATAAAAAATTAAAAAAAAAACAATAACCTTGATGGTTACCAGGGGCAGATAAAGTGCCACTTTCCATCAGCACCGGGGTGCTGAACCCTGTGATGAGCGCTCAAGTGTTGGCGGAGGAGGTGTAAGCCAGAGGAGGGTGAACAAAAGTTAAAGTGTTTGAACCTCCAGCCCAGAAGGGGGGTGGTGGTGCCGTGAAGAAGGCCGACTATGGATGCTGATGGGCGGACATAGAAGCACCACAAAATCCACCCCCTTTAGGGTCACCAGGGGCACGAGAATACCCTCAACAGAAGGGGTGGTGGTGCCGTGAAGAAGGCCGACTATGGATGCTGATGGGCGGACATAGAAGCACCACAAAATCCACCCCCTTTAGGGTCACCAGGGGCACGAGAATACCCTCAACAGAAGGGGTGGTGGTGCCTGAAGAAGGCCGACTATGGATGCTGATGGCGGACATAGAGCACCACAAAATCCACCCCTTTAGGGTCACCAGGGGCACGAGGTTCTGGTGGGTGTGAATACCTGTGTTTAGTCCGTGGGGGAGTGCTTAAGTGTGGGGGCCCGGGGACTCAGGGTGTGCAAGGTTATGGAGGTCCCACTGTTATGGGGACATGCTGGAGGTCATGAGTCCGTCCTTCGGGGCTCTGTGAGCGGGCACAGACAGGTGATTTTCCCCTGGTCTCTCCTGGAGCTGTGAAATGCACAGAGTCCCACTGTTAGGGCCATCCTGGAGGTCATGAGTCCGTACTTTGGGGGTCTGTGAGCGGGCAAAAAGAGGTGATTTTCCCCTGGTCTCTCCTGGAGCTGTGAAATGCACAGAGTCCCACTGTTAGGGAGCCATCCTGGAGGTCATGAGTCCGTACTTTGGGGGTCTGTGAGCGGGCACAGACAGGTGATTTTCCCCTGGTCTCTCCTGGAGCTGTGAAATGCACAGAGTCCCACTGTTAGGGAGCCATCCTGGAGGTCATGAGTCCGTACTTTGGGGTCTGTGAGCGGGCAAAAAGAGGTGATTTTCCCCTGGTCTCTGCTGGAGCTGTGAAATGCACAGAGTCCCACTGTTAGGGAGCCATCCTGGAGGTCATGAGTCCGTCCTTCGGGGCTCTGTGAGCGGGCACAGACAGGTGATTTTCCCCTGGTCTCTCCTGGAGCTGTGAAATGCACAGAGTCCCACTGTTAGGGAGCCATCCTGGAGGTCATGAGTCCGTACTTTGGGGGTCTGTGAGCGGGCACAGACAGGTGATTTTCCCCTGGTCTCTCCTGGAGCTGTGAAATAAACCAGAGTCCCACTGTTAGGGACTTCTGCTGGAGGTCTTCTGCATTTAAACAGATTCACCAGTTTCTAACAAGACTTTAGCCTGATCAGAGCCCTGTTTTCTGGGTAAGACAGCGAGGTGCTGTACCCTGGGTGTCTGGCTCTCTGAGACCCTGCTAAAAGCAGTGTCTCTGCTGCCTGCATTTAAACAGATTCACCAGTTCTAACAAGACTTTAGCCCTGATCAGAGCCCTGTTTTCTGGGTAAGACAGCAAGGTGCTGTACCCTGGGTGTCTGGCTCTCTGAGACCCTGCTAAAAGCAGTGTCTCTGCTGCCTGCATTTAAACAGATTCACCAGTTTCTAACAAGACTTTAGCCCTGATCAGAGCCCTGTTTTCTGGTAAGACAGCGAGGTGCTGTACCCTGGGTGTCTGGCTCTCTGAGACCCCGCTAAAAGCAGTGTCTCTGCTGCCTGCATTTAAACAGATTCACCAGTTTCTAACAAGACTTTAGCCCTGATCAGAGCCCTGTTTTTGGGTAAGACAGCGAGGTGCTGTACCCTGGGTGTCTGGCTCTCTGAGACCCCGCTAAAAGCAGTGTCTCTGCTGCCTGCATTTAAACAGATTCACCAGTTTCTAACAAGACTTTAGCCCTGATCAGAGCCCTGTTTTTGGGTAAGACAGCGAGGTGCTGTACCCTGGGTGTCTGGCTCTCTGAGACCCTGCTAAAAGCAGTGTCTCTGCTGCCTGCATTTAAACAGATTCACCAGTTTCTAACAAGACTTTAGCCCTGATCAGAGCCCTGTTTTCTGGGTAAGACAGCGAGGTGCTGTACCCTGGGTGTCTGGCTCTCTGAGACCCTGCTAAAGCAGTGTCTCTGCTGCCTGCATTTAAACAGATTCACCAGTTTCTAACAATACTTTAGCCCTGATCAGAGCCCTGTTTTCTGGGTAAGACAGCGAGGTGCTGTACCCTGGGTGTCTGGCTCTCTGAGACCCCGCTAAAAGCAGTGTCTCTGCTGCCTGCATTTAAACAGATTCACCAGTTTCTAACAAGATTTACAACTGCACTTTACAAGCCAGGGAAGGGGCCAGAATCCTGGGTATACATTTTGTAAATAGTGCAATACCTCCAAGGCGCATAACTGCACTTTACAAGCCAGGGAAGATGCCTGAATCCTGGGGTAAACATTGTTTAATTGTTTAAGTGTTTTTAAATGTATGGAACAGTGTTTTGTCTCTTTCAAAACTCTCCCGTCATTGGCCGGATACATGGGGATTTTATATTGACTATGACCGTTACTATTCCAGTGAGACGAAGTACGTCCAGTGACGGGAGTGATCCCATGTTAATTTTGTCCGAAAACCAGAGCATTCCCTTATCCACACCACCTCCACCTCCTCGGGTCATCGACGGAGGTATCGTCTATACAGTGGAAAAGATACTGTCAGAAAGAAAGCGGGGTAGAGGGAGACAGTTCCTGGTCGACTGGGTAGGGTATGGACTAGAGGAAAGATGCTGGATCCCGGGCAGCTTCATTGTCGACAAAACTCTGATCACGGATTTTGACAGACTACGGTCTCAGGTTTCAGGGACGTCTGGAGTCGTCCGTAAAAGGGGGGGTACTGTAAGGTTTTAGTGTTTGTCATCTGTCTTATTTTGACATGACTCTGCTCTATCTTTCCAGGTGTCTGCACTTCCTGTCTTTGTGTGTCACCGGTCAGACTGATTGTTGTTCCCGCCCCTGATTGTGTCCACCTGTGCCTCATTACCTAATGTGTGTGTGTGTGTATATATAGCCCTTCTCTCCCTTTGTCTTGTGTTGGTTCGTCTTGTCTCTTCATGAGATCCATGCCTGTTACCAGAGACTTTGTAAATACCTAGTTGAACCTAAGGATTCTTTGGAAATGTCCTAGTAGATCCTAGAAGACTTTGAAAAGCTTTGTGATCTTTATAAATAAAGACTATTACCAAAGCAAAGGAATCGAGCATCTGAGTTCTTAAGAGCCCTTCGTGTCACTACTGCCTGAATAAGCTTAATGAAAGACAGGTTTTCCTGTAAATTAAATCATTTAAAATTCTTAATATGTTATTTTCTAAGGTCACATTGTTCTGTTGTCTTACATAATACACTTCAGTAAAAAAACATCTTAGTTATAAATGTTTTCTCTTGGATTTATTTGCATTGTATTGGATATTGAGTTAATCCAAAACTGACAAAGTAATGAGGTTACATTCAGCAAGTAGTACATGTACTGTATAATGTATTTTGTTATGAAATAATTGCAATGGGTAACATTGTACAAGTAACTCCGCCGACTCTGATAGTTTACCCTTATAAATGACATCAACAAAAATAAAGAGAACATCCTTTTAGCAGTAATTTACATTTCACTCTCTTCACTTGACTTTCACTGCATTTCTCAAATCAATGCAAACAAAAACATAATAACTCTAAACGATCATTTGCAAATCCTTTTAGTATTCTTTTTATGGGTCTAACTGGAACAAAGAGGTTCTTACCTGTTGCTGCCTCCACGAGAATGTAGGTCATGCTATAGGAACGTCTGGTTTTATAGGAACCGATTCATTCAGCCCGCAGGCTTTTTTTTTCTGGCATTTAGATTCCCATGGGAAAGTTCACTTTGGAATATCAACAGCAAGCACATTGCTGTTGTAATTGTACATCAATTACATACTATTAATTTAAAGGTGGGGTAGGTAATTTTGGAGAAACCAGCTCGAGTGCGCTAGAATTTGAAAATACACAGCCGGAAAAAATCTGCCACTTCCTTAGAGAGCCCCCTCCAACACACACAAACGCACATGACCAATGAGGGCACAAGATAAGTTTGTGCACAGATGGAAGGCTGACAGGCAGGTAGGCCATCCAGTTATTTTAGCCGGGCTACGTACTACGGCTTCCACAGATGACATTTTTTTATGGATTTTTTGTCAAAGCACTTAAGATATTCATTGCTATCGGGATGTTAAGAGCATTCCATGGAATATAACAAAAAGTGTATCTCGAGCCAGTTTCTCAAACTTACCTACCCCCCTTTAATGATGTTCCAACAGAATCAGAAATCCTTTATGTGTCCCACAACTGGGACATTATGGGTGTTACAGCAGCCAAGTTACAGTGCAGAAGGAAAAAGAGTAGAATTACACATTGAATAAAAAAGGCAAGCACATGTTATTGACATCTTTCCATATGAATCAAGAACATCTGTCCATATGAATCAAGAAAAATATACTTTTAAAGTGAAAAAGTTAAGGCTACTCCTCTGACTGTATTGGGTGAGTTACTGAAAAAACAGTTAAAGGAGATAAACATTTGTTTTTAAAAGTATTACATTAAGATTAAGATTATAAATTACGATATAGAAAATTATTTACATGTAATCTGGATGGACCAAAATACTACGGTATACTCTTGCAGAGTAATCCAAATTAAAACTGCGGTCACAGACGTGCACGCAGTTGTGGCGGGCCTTCGCATCTGTGCGCCTGTCGGGAGGGTCGCCGGTCGTCCCGGCGTCAAGGCGACGTGCTCCGAAATGAGCCGTTTGTCATTCTCAAATGCTCGCGTCCTCGACTCCTCGGTCCTCCGGCAGCGACCCGGAAACGGATGTCGGCGCGCTGCCTCGAAGGAAAACAAATGTCTCTAAGGCTCGTCGAGGATCGATTATCGCAGAGGCTGTCTGGAGGAGCCGTAACCGAGTACACTGATTTAGAGGAGAGAGGAGAGAGGAGTCTCTCTGGAGGAGCTATAACCGAGGGTACACTGATGTAGAGGAGAGAGTAGAGAGGGGATAGAGGGGAGAGAGAGGAGAGAGGAGTCTCTGGAGGAGCTTTAACCGAGGGTACACTGATGTATCCTCCATAGTCGATTTCAGGCCACAGAGACTGGGTGTAAATTAAATTAAACTTTATTCACAACAGACTATAGTTGCGAGATAGTAGGATGTAAACAGGTCTAAGTGTAATTAAAATACATTCAACTATAAAGATAAGCATGAACAGTTCATAGACACATATCAACAGTACAAAATATTATTTTCACTGAAAAGAGTAAAGGTTAATGGAATTAATAGCAACAAAATTAATCAGTGTACCAAAATCGAATATTGTCATCTCACTCAAGCTGAACTCTAAAGATGGCAGCCCTGGACTATATGTATGTGTGGTCTATAACAGAGAAATACAAAATGTACAAATATCAAGACACGCCCACCACCAAGTGGCAACGCACGCCGCCGTGTGTAGGCGGCGTAACAGCGTGTGGTTTAGAAAAGAATACAAAATTAGAAGGAAAAAACGATGAAACAATACAGATTTCAGTATTCTGAGCCCCGTACTCTCCCCCTAACTGACAGCAACAAAAGCCCGAAATTATTCAATTAAATAAAGAAGTAAAAACAATAAGTGTGGCTTGATATTGAGTAAGAAAAAGGTTGATAAACGCTGTGAGAATCGATCTGTGGAGAGCATTTCCCCGCGATCCCAACTCGTCTATTACCAACGTTCAGGGAGCTCTATGCAAGTCAATGGGACTCCCTGATAGTTGAAACTCCACGCTAAAGGGCCCCCCTTGCGTTGGAAAGTGACGACAGGGACCCTGACGTCAACATAGGCGAGTTGGGAGTGAGATTGTGTTGGTTCAATCAATTTAAAATAAAAAACATCTATATTGATTCTGACTTTTCTACATCCAACTCACAGGTTTATCATTACTTTGAGAAAAAAGATTATTAATTTACCCCTTTTAGAAATGAAGTTATTGTCAGTTGTTGTGGAAAGGTCATTTTCGAGCCTGAGACCTGAAAAACAGCTTGGGCTTAACAGGCTAGTCTACAAGTCTACTCTTTTTCTTATTGCACTGCACCTTTGCGGCTGTAACTGTAAATGTCCCAGTTGCGGGACAGATAAAGGATTTCTGATTCTGTTGGAATATCATTAAATTAATAGAGCAATCACGGCAATAATGATCCTTCATAAAATACAAATTAATTAATTAAATGTAGAGAACAATTCTTGCCGTTGTTATTCCAAAGTGAACTCTCCCATGGTAATATAAATGCCATGAGAAACAGCCTGCGGGCTGAATGAATCGTTGCATGACTGTAGTTGAAAGACAACTGTTTTTGTCAAAATGAGATTAAGTACCACACAAAGAGAGTGATTTATGACCCTCATAAACCTTAGTCCCGCCTCCACAAAACACATGCAACACACACTAACACACACACAAACACAAAAAAACACCCACACACAAACTGTGACTCTAATGCCCCTTTCACACCAACGCAACTCCGTTCAAGCTCCGTGCTAGAGCTTTTCTGGTTCAGAACCGGTTCTTCGGTTTAGCGCCGGCTCTTTCACACCGCTCAGAGCCCGACTGGTGCTGCCGCTGCTGCGTCATGACGTCACAGTTTACGTCGCTGAGTTTCTCCCCAACGCCGGAGCTCACCTCACAACAACAGCGGGCCGGGGACTGCGTTGCTTTTAATCATACGAAGCCAGATTAAATTAAATAACGACTTCTCCAACCTTATACTTTTCTCCAGAGTGCCGTGGTTCATTGTTTATTAATGTGTTTCAGCGGCATTTACCGACCGCTGCAGTGCTGGCCGGCTGCTCTTCAACGGGAGTGTATTCTCCCGTTAGCTCCGGGTTAGCTCACACGGCTCTAAAGTATTCACTGTCTGACTGTCACACAAGCAGCTGATACATATCCCCAGTTCCCCTTAAGTGAATGTGTGTCAGTCTGAATTGACGCTGTTTGGTGTCAGTCTGAATTGACGCTGTTTGGCATCACACGCTGTTATGAAAGTTTCTCTGGTATAACATGGGTGATGTTAGCATAGCAACCGAAGCTAAACTGACTACTTGCTAAGCAGTTTTCTACAGGCACTTTTTACCGACGTATTTTTCATTATGATTCTACTTGTGATAGTCGGACATGACAACCTGTGCAGCCCATGTATTGATTCCATCCGATAGCTGCTATAATAACAAACAAAACGTCTGCCTGCTCTCCACAATGATCAATAACAGCGAACGGATGGTCAAAGTAAGGTACAAATAAACAGAATCACACGAAGCCTGGTTAGTGTTGCCTGACTTTATAAAGTGTGTTTTTTTTTAACAAGTGTTTGGTTGCGTTCTAGTCACTTTGCTCAGCACTACTGCTTGTTACAACTTTTATTTGCCGTACTCGCCTTAACTGTTAGCTCAGGTTAATCTCGCCCCCCTCCGACGTAAGCGTGACGTATGCGGTTCTTGCTTCTAGACGGACAACTTTTTGGTGCTCGAAACGAACCGGATTCCGGAGCTATGACGCTGCTCCGCTGCGGTGTGAACAGGAAAACCCGGTGCTTTTCAAGCACCAGCACCGAACCGGCCCTGAACACCGTTGGTGTGAAAGGGGTATAAATGGCAGTTTGTGATTTTAAGGCAGTGAAACAAGGTCGTTTTTTTGATACATTTACTGATTTTTGCTTAATTCTCTCACCAAGGTACTGTAATGGTGCTTTTCCACTGCAGCACGCGATCATAAGATACGCTTATAATAAGTGCTTTGTCTGAATATGTTCTTTAAGAATGTGACTCTAAATGGTTAGCTTTGATTTTTAACACTTTTTCAGTAAGACAATCCAGTATTTGTTAACATCAATGATTTGTTTGTGTTTACTAAGATACTTTCAGTTACATTTTGATGTATGTAAAAATTGACATCTGTTAGGATATGAAGTACTTTGTAAGGAATGGGGTTTCCTTAATGGCAGTTTGTGATTTTTAACACTTTTTCAGTGAAACATTGCAGTTTTCTTTTGATTACTTTACAGATTTCTTGCTGTTTTGGTGTTACTAAGATACTTTCAGTTCATTTTGATGTATGTAAAACTTTACATCTGGTAGAAATATGAAGTACCAGATATGTCATATTTAATGCAGCCGAACCATGTATTACAATGCCGTTATGTGATGACCTCCAAAGAGAAACAAGCAAACTCGGAATAAAGTATTATTTTATTTTAAAAATATTTTTCGGATTTCACATCAACAGTAAGTCCGGTTAACTAAAATGTCCGTGCAGAACAATAACCCCAACTCATAGATCCGTGGGTGAATAATGTCAATCATCACATTACACACATCCCTTCACATTTACATTTTAATTTACATTAAAGTATTTCGTGAGGCCTTCTAAAATGTTTTAAATATAATTAGGGTTGTAGTTGAAGAGTTTGTAAATTGCGTTGCCTGGCAACGCAATCGCACAACGTCACGTCCGTTAATTCCACATCCACACCAGTCTATGATCCACACACATGGATTATCATCGATTTAATACATTAATGTAGCCTTTGTTTCTGCTAAAAGAGGTGACCAGCTAGGGCAACAAGAAAATCGGCGAAATCGAGTGTGACGATTAAAAAATAAATTAAAAACATCTCATTTTGACAATAAAAACCGACCAATAGGCGCGGTAGACCATTTGCTTGGCACTTCCGGGTATTTCTCCACTGGTTGGGCCATGTTACAATACCGTGTAACTGTCACGTTTGAAGGGACGAAACCGTGACATATTCACGTCTCCCAGCATGGTAGATCGTCACATGTTCACGTCTTGCCGTGATACCGGGTTGTATACAACACATGTAGAGGGCAGAGTTTTACTCCGTGTGCTGCAACTTGCATTATATTTATTGCACTTGACGCATACACACGCATGGCGTAATTACCACCTGGGACAGGGGGGAAATGTCCCCCGCTCTTTTCGAAATCCCGTTTGTGTCCCCCCTTTACAAATATGTTAATTATAATTTTTTAACGCAAGCCGTCATCGCCACGGAGGAGCACACAGCCTCTGTGAGCGAACGAGACAGAGAGAGAGAGAGAGAGAGCTAGGGAGAGCACACCTTTACCACTGGCCGGCGTCTTGAACGTCTGTGCAAAAAGACTGGACTCTTAATCCACATATAGCTCTACAAAGAACATCTCTGCCTTTACAAGAACGCCCTCACCACCGCTAAGTCCTCCTACTACTCCAACCTCATCAGTTCTGGAAAAGGTAACACGAGAAACCTCTTCTCAACCGTCAGACACCTACTTCAACCTCCCACAACTCTCCCCACAGACATCTCATCTGATGACTGCAATGACTTTCTGATTTCTTCACTAGCAAATCAACACCATCCACCTGCAACTGGCTGCATCTAGCACCTCCAAAGATGACCCACAGTGGCTGAGCTCCACCAGTCACCAGCTAATCCCCACCCTGTCCAATTTTTCGACAGCTACTGAGTTCTCCATCACTGAGCTCATCCGTAAATCCAAACCTACTACATGTCAGCTTGACCCCTCCCCACTGCCCTCGTTAAAGCCTGTGCCCTCTACTTGCCCCTTGATCACAAGAATCATTAACTCGTCCCTCGCAACTGGAACTGTACCGCCAAACCTCAAAACTGCTGCAATAACACCAACACTCAAAAACCTGGAGCTGACCAAGATGACCTGAATAACTACAGGCCCATCTCTAACCTCTCCTTCATCTCAAAAACCCTTGAAAGAGTGGTTGCTGACCAACTTCAACAACACCTGGACAAAAACAACCTTCATGAACCCTTCCAATCGGGTTTCCGCTCAAAGCACAGCACCGAAACAGCGCTGGTAAAATCACCAACGACCTCCTCCGTGCAGCTGACTCTGGACTGCTCACCATCCTAATCCTCCTTGACCTCACAGCTGCCTTTGACACCATCTCGCACCCACTGCTTATCAAACGCTTGGCAGACATTGGGATCACTGGTACTGCACTCTCATGGTTTTCATCCTACCTCACAGACAGAAAACAATATGTCCGTCTCAGCACCCACCGGTCAAGCTGCTCCACTGTCTCACATGGTGTTCCTCAGGGGTCAGTATTGGTCCACTCCTGTTTATCATCTACCTACTCCCCCTTGGCACTATCCTCCGTCATCATAATGTCCATTTCCACTGTTACGCCGATGATACACAGGTCTACATTTCCAGCAAAACCCAACACTGCCCTCCCCCCAACCTCTCTCACCAAACTGCCTCCAGGACATCAGGAACTGGATGAGCAGGAACTTCCTAAAACTCAACGGCAGCAAAACCGAAGCCCTGCTGGTTGGCACCAAAACCACCCTCTCCAAAACCTCATCCTCCCCTGCCTCCAACCTCATCATTGATGGCTACTCCATCCCCTTCTCTGGCCAAGTTAAGAGCCTTGGTGTCATCCTGAACAGCTCCCTCTCATTTTCACCTCACATAAATAACATCACCCGGACTGCCTTCTTCCACATACGCAACATCTCCAGACTCCGCCCATCCCTTTCTCAATCAAACACTGAAATCCTGGTCAATGCATTTGTCACGTCCCGCATCGACTACTGTAACGCCATCCTCTCAGGCATACCCACCAAGCTCATCAACAAACTACAAATCATACAGAACTCTGCAGCCCGGATCAATCACGCATCAACTTCAAAAACCTACTGCTCACTTACAAAGCCCTACATAACCTGCACCCCCCTATCTGGCTGACCTTCTTCAGGAGTACACCCCGTCTCGCTCCCTCCGCTCCTCCTCTGCTGGTCTGCTAACCGTCCCCACCCCACGCCTCGTCACCATGGGTGCTCGGGCTTTTAGCTGCACTGCTCCCAGAATCTGGAACTCCCTCCCCCCGCACATCCGACAGTCAGACACAATCACCATATTCAAATCCCAATTAAAAACCCACCTGTTCAAATCTGCCTACTCACTGTAGTGCTCCCTATTATATGTTTCATTTGTGTCCACTTGACTGTCTCCTCCATGATTTCCTGTTTGTGTTTTTATCATGTTTTGTTGCCTATTAGCGTTTTATTTATTTATTTTTAACAAATTGTACGGTGTCCTTGGGTGTCATGAAAGGCGCCTACAAATAAAATGTATTATTATTATTATTATTATTATTTATCTATTTAATATAGATAAAGTAAGAAATCATTCAATGTGTACTATATTGTATTTGAAAGGGGAGTGATTAGTAACATAAGCATAAATAAAAAGAAAGAATGCTAACTAGGTAACATGAGATAAGAATAAACAAGTTTAAATGATTTGTTATTGGTTGTGATCATATTCTAAAGATGTTTGGATTTTTGAAAAGTATACAGCTCCCTTTCATCTGAGTGTTGAGAGCTGTATCCATAAATTCATGTTGTGCTCAAAGTGCACCAGATTGATGCATTTAACTTCAACATTTAAAAAAAATCTTCCCGGGGGAGCATGCCCCCCGACCCCCCTAGAGGAGGTGAGGACCACCCCCAAATAAAGCAGGTTAAAATAATTAGATTGCATACATGTTCTTTTAGTAAACACTGAAAACGGGTCCCACAGACCCAAACAGCACACAAAGGTTAAAGGTCAGCATATCATAATGTTAAAGCTCCCATGTCATGCTTTTCCGGTTATTACCCGTCCCCTTGTGTGTTATGAAGGTTTTTATGCATGTAAACGGTGTGCAGAGTCAAAACCCTCAAAGTACACCCTGTAGCGAGTAAAACTCTAACACAGAAAATACCTCCCCAAAACGCCTCGTTGGAGATACGTCACTGCCCATTTGATTCTTCCGGGTACCGCATGATGTCATGCGGTACCCGGAACGAAATGGACCAATCCCGAAGAGCTATGGCCACACCAGCAGCGGCGGGTTCCTCCTCCAGAGGTTCGAAGAACCGGCATTTCACAGACGAAAGCTTCCAAAACATTGCCCAGTTTTAGGCCGGATATGCACAGCTTGTTTGGACCGTTTGGAGCAGGGGAAGATCTGGGTATACAACCTGTAAGTTTGCATTGTTATTTGTGTATTTATCAAACAAGACTGTTTAAATGTGTAAACTGTGTTGGACTGCTAAGCCATTGACACAGTGCTAACTGTGCTAACTAAGTTGCTAGAGTTTCCATATATCAACTCTAATATCAGCAGATGGCCTTGCATACAGGTATCTCATAGCAGGAGAATGTCTGCATTCACACACACGGAATACTCATACAGTATACTGTACTGAGATTTACCGTACATTGTGACCGTACATATACTGCATGTAGCTAACGAGGCTAGCTGTATGCTAGCGCAAAACAATGTATTCATGCAAGTTACATTGTATGGTAGCAGAATACCCGTATGCGATTACAATTATAAACACGTTATTGCTAGCCTAATATGAACCACTAGCTTTTGTTCATAGTAGTTTTATTACACTGCATTATAGTTGCCTTTCCTCCAAGCTAACGTTCATATCGTGTTAGCTACCAAGGTAAACAAAGCTAGGTTAGCATATTAGCAGGCAAGCTGTTCATTACACAACTACTACTAACGAATCTAAAAACAACTAAGTTTCTCTAATATTTTGTGATTTGCATTTGATTTCGTCCAGCCAGATCAAATACTAACATAAAATACACATTCTGGTACTCTTGAGAAGAAAAATAAATAAATCTATTACTACACGACATATTTAAAAAAATGAATGCCATTTTAGTTTTTGTTACTTTGTTCTGAAAGCTGAACCTGCTGCTCCTCACAGAGAGAGGAAGAGGCTGTGTGAATTACTTTACATTGTGGATAAGGGTGGATAGCCCCCATTGTTCTGTGTGTCAAAATGAAAGACAGCCCACACACCTATCAATCATCAAACCGTGGGGTCTTATTTCATTACGTGTTGATTTCTATCAACACGTAATGTTGTATCGATGTATAGAGATGTACTACCGCAAAAGTATTCTCCGTCGGGACTTCCTGCAGCAACACCACGCCGTTATCGTGATTCTGATTGGCCAGAAGACATTATCAAAGATGTTCTATTGAGAAGACGATCACTACGTGACAAAAGTTTTCAAAACCGTTTCTAGTCTTCGGATTCTTGTTTTGGCGTGAGAATAGTTTGGGCAGCGTGAGAGCGTGAGATTGAGAGTGAAAGCGTGTGTCACACGCCAGATGCGTGAGAGTTGGCAACCCTGCCATAACTGTTTTTCATTTATTCTCTCTGGCTGTCCATCTCATAATATTCACATAGAAACTAGCTGTCAATAGGAATATCATTCAGAAGAATTATAATTTCATGCAAAAATCTGTCACAAAAAGAGGTTGCACATTTAAATTCAGGTGTTGTTATGGAAACGTCAGTGGCCAAACAGCCACATGTACTGCTGCAAATACGTTCAAACATGCTGTCGACACGTAAAGCAGTGGCAACTATGCCACCATTTCAGCTGACTTTTTCTCAGAAATACTGTCACATAACATCCATATATTTCAGTGCTAGGTTGATGCTTAGCTAAGCTAACTATGAAACACTTTAACTGACAGGACTCCGGATCAACTGTGTACTGTAAGGTAGCTTCTAGCTTCATGTCGAACATTAAGTTAACATTTCCCAGAGAGCTTTCTTTGAAATCACCAGGTAACGTTAAAAAACATAACATTTAGATTGTATGACAAAGTGTTTATTTAATATATCTGGCTAGCTATAGCTACTTGCTAACGGTTAGCTTACCCCCGCGATTCAAAGTAACGTCAACGTAGCTGTAATTTATGCTTTGCTTACATTTTCGCATAACTTGGAAGTTTACTGACACTTATGGCGCGTTTCCACTACAGCGCGGAGCACGGTTTAAGAGGGCTGTGACGTCAGCGGCCCGTTTTTGGTTGCGTTTCCACTTGGCCTAGTACCGGCTAGCGGGTCCTAATTCACAGTTTTTCTGGCCTCATAAAATCGTGGTTCTAGGGCCAGGGACAACCAGGCTGAGTGTGTGACGTCAACACTCTCGACTGCTGATTGTCGGAGAGAATCGCCACAATCGGCGCGCGAGATAATCCCTAGCGTCGCATATATATAGCGAAGCTTGCAGCATTTTTTATAAACAGCATTTTTGTTAACAGAGGAGCTACAGCAATGGCAAAGAAAAACACCATGGTCGGTCGAGGAAGTGACAACGTTCCTCCATTATATTGCAGATGATAACCCTTATGAAACAAAAATATATTGTAATATATTGGTAAATATAATACAATATACTGGATCATACATTTCCATATATGGGAAAGTAGACCTTATATTTTTTATATATTGCAATATATGCATGAACCATGTATGGCTATATTGATACATATAAAAAAAAAATATTGCAATGAAAACAAAAAACTGCACTATACATTTATATGTAATAGTTTTATTGAAACACTCATTTATCTTTCATGAGTTACACAAGTTTACATAAAATTGAACAGATATTCATAAACAGTTATCTCACTTCGTTTTGTATAGTTACCCACTTTATATATGAACATATGTTTGATGGTAGCCTATATATTAAAAAGTACAAATTGTCCATTGAATGATGGAAAATAATATACAGTTATAAATATATATAGACACACACATATATGCACGCATATATATATATATGCATATATATAAATATGCATGTATATATTCACATATATATGCATATATATATATATATATATATGCATATATGCACGCATATATATATGCATATATCACGCTATATATATATATGCATATATATATAAATATGCATATATATACACATATATATAAATATGCATATATATATACACATATATAATTATATATATATATATATATATATATATATATATATAATATATATATATGCATATATGCACGCATATATATAGGCATATATGCACGCATATATATATATGCATATATTACGGCCGACCGGCTATTGGAGTGGAATGCAGCCCATCCACGGCAGACAGCCCAAACAGTATTCGAATAGTGGCTGACCTCCGTCTTCGCTAAACATAACTCTCTAAACGTGTTAACGTTCTCATTGGACACATTACGTGCCAGTGATCATCACCAATCAATCTCACAGATTTCGGGAGGCCCCCCCCCTCTCCAGCAATAGATTGATCTGATTGGCAGATTCAAATCTGCGTTGCTGCCTCTGTCTGTTGATTCTGTGCTGAGTGTCAAAGAGAAAGCATTCATCAGGTGCTTCGAAACGGAAAATTAAAAAGAAACGAGAGGAAAATACAGCACGAGAGTCAGGTATGTGTGTGAGCATTTAAAACTATTTTAAATTGAAATAATTCTGCATGTACACTACAAGTAGTCTAGTTGCTTAATCCGTATGTCCCGTCTCTCGGCACTACAACAGCTACATTAGCTAACGTTAGTTAAATTAGCTATGTTAGTTCCCTCGTGTATGAGTGTATAACCGGTCCGCAGCTTTGTGAACATTCAATTTGAAGATTTTCGATGTTACAGTCAACTGAAGTCGACCCAAAACAGCCAAAAATAGCGGACCTTTAGATCGCTAACATTTTAGCATAAGTCAATGGAGTTTAACATAGCGAAAACTAGCCCCGCGGCTAACGGACATTTTCTGACTGGTGAAGATGATGAGCTAGTTAAGTAATGTAACCACAGTTAGTCTATGTGTTCTGATGTTAGTAACTATGTTGGCTAACATTAGTTAGGCTATGTGTTGTGGACTAATGCATTCAAGTTAGTTCACATTTTAGTTGTTATTGCCCCTGCTGACAATTGTGTGGATAATATGTAGCCTACAGTCAATGGCATTTCACATTTTGCTCTCCAGTGTATGTTATTTTAATGTTGATCCATAATACTATATATCTATATATTTTACAGGAGCTTTGTTGAAATTCATAGGTCGAACTAAGCCTGCAGAACCACAATTCAAGAGGACAGAGGAGCCAGATAGCAGTGGTGACTGAGACAGAATAAATAAGGAGAGAGGGCCCATGCAGAGAGGCAGACATCAGTAGTGAGGAATCAGACCCAAAAGACACAAGGACAGAGGAGCCAGATCGCAGTGGTGAGGAACGCACTGTCATTTAATTTCACTGTAATTTTACTTTTCACATATCACTTTATTCACTATTCAGCTTAGTTATCCTTGCCATGAAGGAATGAATGATTGAATGGATGAATGTTCTATATTATTTTAATGACAGATTGAACCACAGCAATATTGTTTTCGAGATGTTATATGTTTAACTGCTATGCCTGTCATCTCTGTTCTGTGTCATTGTGTTGTCTCCTGGGTTCTGTAGTGCCCGGAGTCTGTCTTTTTATTTTTTCCTCCCAAACCCCATCCCCTCAGGACGCCTTTTGCCTCCTGTCAGGTCATCATTGTAATAAGAATTTGTTCTTAATTGATTTTCCTGGCTAAATAAAGGTTCTACTACTATTTATTCAGTTATTTTATTACTGGTACTGCTAATTGCACTATGCGTATTGTTGTATATTATATATACGTATGTATTTACTACTACTACTTACAAAATCGAGGGTTGTAGCTTTGTGTCAGTACATATTTCAGGGTTTTTCTATGCCTTTGTTAATCTAAATTCTAATACTCATAGGCGACTACAACTCCTGCCGATGCTAAGGCCCAGTTCTCCCTTCCCATCACCCCAGGCTCATTGTGCTAGGTAAAACTCTCATTCAATAAAAGTAGTCTTTTAAAGGTGGGGTAGGTAATTTTGGAGAAACCAGCTTGGTGCGCTAGAATTTGAAAATACACAGCCGGAAAAAATCTGCCACTTCCTTACAGAGCCCCTCCTCCAACACACACAAACGCGCACATGACCAATGAGGGCACGAGATAAGTTTGTGCACAGATGGAAGGCTGACAGGCAGGTAGGCCATCCAGTCATTTCAGCCGGGCCGGCTAAAATGATTGGTCGTGCTTTTTACAGTACCACGGCTTCCACAGATGATTTTTTTATGGATTTTTGTCAAAGCACTTAAGATATTCATTGCTATCGGGATTTAAGAGCATTCCATGGAATATAACAAAAAGTGTATCTCGAGCCGGTTTCTCAAACTTACCCACCTTTAAAGATGAATGCAATTACATTTAAAAAAGTTTTAAACAGAACTGTTACAGATGCAGATGCTTGGTCCAAATTCCATAAAATATACCAACCAGTAGCGCCACACTCAGACAAAAATGTACAAAGCCTATTCTTCCACTATTTGTATTCCCACATTATTCACCAAGCCAGCCCATGCTTTAATATGATATTATGGATATTGTTATAATTCCTGCTGTTTTTGTGAACTTCTAATTATATGTAATTGTTCTGTTCCACAGATGCTGTAGTAAACCACCATCCAGGGACCAAGACATCAGATATAAGAACATCCATTAACACAAGAATTTGTGAGTTAAGGCTCGAAAAAAACAAGATTGACGATCAAATAGGGTACAAGACTGTTTTTTTGGCCCTGTTCCAGACCTTGTTTTAATGAGTGATCAGCTCATGTTTAAAGTTGTCACCAGGTGAAACAAAAAACAAGATTGTTAAATAGGATAACAGACTGCTCTTTTTGGCCCTGTATGAAATAACAATGCATCATTTATTAACTATACCTATACAAAATGTAATACATTTTCCCTTCATTATGTAATAACACCTCCTTTTGTAATAATTTGCCCATTATGTAGTAAACAAGTTCAATGCAAATATGTAATACATGTCGCCACATTTTGAAATATATTATTACATATTGCTGTGGTTATTACAAAATGAGTTGCAAACAATAACATTACAACTGTTTATTTATTTATTCAACCATGAATCATCCTTACTCATAATTTAAAAATATTTCAGTAGAATATCTTTCATTGGCCAAAACTAGATCAAGTGTTACCATATTCATTAGCCAACATGTATATCAACATCAATTTTGGGATATATTTACAGTTTTTTAAAAGGGCAACTCACGCATTTTATAATAACCATTGCAAAATGTAATAATTTATTACAAAATGCAGGGAAATGTATTTTATATTGCGTTCAGGCTGTTACAGAATGCAGCAGATTATTACAAAATGTGGGTTTTATTCAAGCGGCAAACTCTGGGGAAGAGCCGGGACGCCAATACGGAAGTGCCACAAACTGCAGTTCATATATTGGCCGATAGGCGATGACTGCAGAAAGGAGCAATTTCCATAGACCCCATGTTAAAATGCCCAATTTCACAGCAGAAAAAAAACGTTTCTAGCCCTGGATCAATAAATATTATTATGATATAGTTAGATTCCACCTTCATGATTATGAATCTGTGAGTGAATTGTTTTCTAACATGACCCTTTTATTTATATTAGGTCTTAAAGTTTTTGCATAAATTAGGGCGTGGTCACATTGAGTGACAGCTCTGTCAAGTGACTGCTGCTGTTAGCTTCTTGTCTCTCTGCTAGCTGCTCCGTCTCCGTGAAGCTACAGGGACTCTGCCTGCTCAGTTCATCCAGGGAACACAACTTGACCCCGGCCGTGTTTGTTTGTTCTTCATGCTTATATATCGGACTATTGTGACTCGCTCTGCGGTTAAAACAGACGGTGCATGAATGCCGTTTTGCGGTAAGTGAAATTCGAGTACTTTATTTATGTGTTTATGATTTCAATCAGCTACGTAATGAATGTTAAGGCTTGGGTTAGCGTGTAAGCGAGTGGTAGCTACATCGGTGCTAACGATGCTAATCTTAGCCTCCAAGTTAACTTAAAACCATAGACTGTATATATAAAGGTTAAAACGAAATAGACAAGTGTTAAGCGTTAAGTGGATAATACTGTAGAACAAAAGGCTTCTGTTTGAGGTTGATAAAATAAGGTCATCCTTGTAACTTAGAGAGATATTTTATTATGTAGGTAGGAACTGTATGCATCGCTAAGGTTAATTTAAATTGGCTATGCTCAAGTATGTAGACAAGCTAACGTCGAAGTAGTGTATGTGAAATCAACCTCACAATAAGATGTGTGTATATTACAATTATTAATGTCATATTTCAAGATGATTACTTAGATATTACAATATGGTTGGTTGAGCTGGAGTTCATTATTGAGCTTACACGTTAACGTCACAGTCATCTGAAGAACGAACCCAAACCTTGTTGTTTTTATTAATTGCATTACCAAATTGGTATCAAATAAACAGTAAGCATTGGTAACACAACTTCCAAAGTTACAGTAAAATAAAAAGGACCCTGACTCGGACAATACACAATCCAACATGTTCAACAGAAGATAATAAGTTATATATATATCTGTTTGTTTAAAGTGCCAGGTGATGCAGACAGGCTGGACCAGAGAGTGAGAGACAGAACTGGACTCCTCACAGCAGTGAACTTCAGCACAGGTACAAATACTCTTTTTTCATACTGTACAAAGAATCAAGAAAGATATTGGTTTAAATAAATGAAGTATTGACTTTAATACACTGATATACATTCCATTAAACAATACTAAATACTAGATCACCTACACATCAGTGAAGTTGAGGGTTTTTTCCATGCAAAGGGTTACATTTAGATGTTAACAAGCAATATGACTGTCAGCTTTCTAATTTAATATTGAAGGCAAAGATATTTAACGCATAGTGACAACTGCTATTTATCTCTCAATATTGTCTGTAAAAACGTGGTAAAAGTTATTCTTTCAGTGAGACAACAGAGCAAGCTTGTTTTAATAACAGTTAAATATTATTTTGATAATAAAATATATTTCAATGTTGATGAATTTCATACTGTTCATTCATAATCTGATTGTCTTTGTAGCTCACTGTTGAAATAAAAAAAACATTACAATTACAAAATAATTATATCTACAGCCCCTAAACACAAACACCTCTTTCATAAATAACACACTTGTTCTGCAATAATATGTTTTATGTTTCCTGTAATTTTTGTTAGGAAAGGACATGCCTGAAAGACACGACTCAGCATCTCCTCTTTCTCTGAGGGTCAAGAAGAACATCCAAGAGGAAAATTAAAAGCTGATGTTATGAGATTTAAGACCAGTACAGGACATTCACTAAGAAACTACTTTTATTGTGAAGTCAGCTGATCGAATGCACCTATTTCCACATCTACACTCCATCAGCTGATTATTTCTATTTGCCTCACTTTATGAGCTTCACAACATGTACCTTGTACCGCAGAGTTTGCAACGCAAATAAATGGGGCCAATCTTCAGTCATGTGAATGTGTAATCTAACATTTTCAGTAAGAATAATGGACAAAAGGAGTGCAAATACAAATTCAATTTATTGAAATGTGAACCAAAAGTTAATCAAACATGTTTTAAATAAAAAGCACATATGGACAGAAGGTGTAAACCTATTAAATGTATAAGTAAACACATTTAGTCAAATAAAGTGACAGACAGGCCTGTCAGGTGGTATCAGCTATGCATGGGCTCCTCCATCAGGCCTGGTCCTCCTCGCAGAGGAAAGACCCTCAGTCCTCTCCAAACCAACAGACAGGACGTCCATCACACGGAGGTTTCTCCCTGAAGTCTCTGCAGCTCTCTGGACACCACGCTGTCTCAATCCATCCACACTGAATATGAGAGGGGAAAAATGAAAATAATAAATGCTTTAGACAATAAGAAATATAAAGTTGACTGTTGAGTTGCTCAGTTTTTTTAGATTGTCAATACTATTACTGTATAACTAATATCTCAGGTTAAGATTCAAATAAAGATTGGTCTTTAAATACATTTTGTCTTTTGAATTGTTTGTCTAAAGTCAAGGATCTAGAACTGGTACTTATAGTTTTAATGATACAGTCTGGTTATAATGCTGTTTGGAGGAGGCCTCACAGGTAAGAGCACTAACTAGCTATCATCACATGTACCTTAGCTTAACTTAAATGTATTAAACGTATAATTAAGTGATAGCAAAATATAAATAACTAATGTCATGCAAACATATTAATTTGCTTGATTCCAGTGTTGCATTTAGCACATTGCATACAAACGTTAAGGGATTTTAAGATTCTGAAGTATTATGCTAAAAACTTAGTTTTGCTGAATAGTTCATGTCCGCTTACCTTAGAAACGTAAAATGTGACAGCAGTGTGCAGATGGGAGCATGTTAGCTTAGCTTGGTAGCTTGAGCTAGCTCTGAACTTCCAGCCCGGAGGCAGCAGGTCCCGCCTCGGCTCCGCCTCTTTGCCCTTATTTGGAGCAGGCGGGAGTGGAACTCTGACGCCACTGTCGAGCCGTTAGTGGCCGACTCCGCCTACTAAGGGCTTCTCGGCAACTCTGCAGAATCCTATGGGTGACGTCACGGACCCTACGTCCATTTATATATACAGTCTATGGTTTATTACATAATTACATGAAAATGTTCTTGAGTCATTACATAATGTGTTGTTTATAGGCCTTTTCTTTTATTCTTTCCTTGTCCTTCTTTTAATGAGTATTTTGATGTTACACATTGATAGAAAAAAAAAATTAAGCTTCTCATTATTCAGACTCAGCTCTCAGCGCTTAAGCTTCTTTTAAATGTTGATAAAACCAAGGTAATGCTCTTTTCAAAAGCTAAAAAGACACCAGAGCCTGTTTTAGATATTGTAATTACGCAAGGAATAAAACTTGAAGTGGTTACCTCACGGCGAATTGTAAGTGGCTACTGCCTGAGATCGAATGCTGTGGTTTTATTAAATGTGCCAACTGCTAGGACTGTCTTAGGGAAGATAGCTTTTAGATGCGCAGCTCCGCTAACTTGGAACAGTCTGAGCAACTTGGTTCCACTAAATGTTTTTAAAGCAAGGATAGATACTATCCAATCGGAAACTGTTGGAACCTGTAAATGTTACTAGCTATGTAAACTGTAGCAGGCGCGCCGGATTCATTTTAGAAGTGGGGGGGCCAAAAAAGTGCGTGAGTATGGCCCAATCCCAAACCACGCCCTACACCCTGCCTACCCCTATACACTCCCCCTCCGTGACGGAGTGAACTCCGTGGAGTGACACATGAGGCTCTCTCCTGTCAGATGGATGGAGTAAACACAGCCGCAAGCTTTGGGACAAACTTCCCCCTCTCCGGCAGAAACAGGAAATGCCGTAACTGTATGTAACAACGGTTTCAAATCAGCATCTCTTCGAATTTTTTTTAAATTAATAACTAAAATAAAACTCCAAACATCTCTAATTTTGTTACTTTTTTGTAAAGCTCTTTTAGTTTTAAACCTGATGTTTATAAGCTTCTTAGTTTTTGCAACAGTCTGTAAATATACACAACTTTATAATAAAATGCACACATTTACCTTTTTCTAGACTAAACACAGGTATGATCCTAAGTTAAAAACATGTGAGGTTATCATGAGGTTGTTCACATCGCAGTTTATCAGTGGATGTTTGCTGGAACTACTTGTAAACAGTGTTTCCTGACGGACACACACAGCGTTGAGACCGGTGCAGCATCTACAGGTAATGCAATTCATGAAACTTATTTCAAGAAATTCAAGAAATGGACATCAATTATTTATTTAACCGAACCAAACAACAATTCTTGTGAAAAGAACGTATAACAAGCTTGTTAACAGTAAGCTGTATAAAAGCTGTGATGTTGTGTAATTAAAATCACATGACAAAAATGTCCAATAACAGATGAGGGTGGCAACCTTCAAACAAATGTCCCACAATACATTCGGGTAAAGTAAAAAAAATCCCCTCGTGGCTAAATCTACCCCATCTTCCTAGATTTTGCCAAAGTAAACCTCCCTTCGCTCACTGGCAAAGCAGAAACTCCGGAGCACTTTTCTGAGGTCCAGGCCGTCGGTTAAATCTTTGTGGATGTGGAGGAAGAGAAGGTGATTTAAGCGGCGCTCGGACATAGTTGAACGAAGGAACGTCTTCAACCGACGGAGGCTGGAGAAGCTTCGCTCAGCTGTTGCATTGGACATCGGCACAGTCAAATACAGCCGTAGAAGCTTGTCCACCTCACTGAAGAGGGATTGCGTGCCTCGTCCCTGTGCCGCCAGCATGTCCGCGATTGTGGCCACCTTTGTCACCTGAGTGATGGGTCTTTCAGCGGCGGAACTGTTGTGTGCCTGCAAAACTGCTGGAAACAGTGACAACTGGGTGGACAGCCGTTCCATGTCAACATCACCTGTGTACATGTCGACCAGATTTTGGGGGATGTTGATGCTGTTGAATCCCGGGGGACTGTTTACTGCTCTGAGGAGTACCTGTTCCATGCTCATCAGCAGAAGCAGAGTGGGTTGGTTAAACCTGCGAGTCAGCTCAGAAGTGAGCAGGTCAACTACCTCAAAGAACTGGCTCCTGAAGTAGTCCTCTGGATTTTCCCACTGATGAGGTGCATCCCCATCATCATAACGGCCTTGGAGGAAGAGCCGGTGCCTGGACAGGTCGTTCATGATCGTTCTTTGGGCATCTTCAAAGATGCTGTGGAATGCCTCTGTGGACCTCAGGTTTGTGTAGTGTGTCTGGAGCATCTGCACTGCTGACTTAACTGTCTCTGCTGAGAGGTCTTTGGACTGGAGCACCCGAGCCACCTCTTCCGCAGAAGAAAACAGTTTAAGACACACTTTCAGTCCAAAGAAAACACTGAATTGAGTCATCAATGCCTGCAGCCCTGGTGCCTTTTTGCTTGCTTCTGTGTTCCCCCCCATTTGGATTATTTCATCCAAAGTGTCGTAGACAGCTTCGTAATTGGCAAGCAAGGATTTGATTCACTGCCTCTGGCTGTCCAGCGAGTGGGGCAGAGCGGTGTGAGGCCAGCACTGGCTCCAGGAGAGGCAGCAGCAGCATCCCTAATATTTTTAAAGATGGCAAGTCGTTTTGGTGAGTTGTTTATTATCTCATGTATGTCGTGAACTAAACTGAAGGCACCACGTACAATATTGCACTTTGAAGCAGCTTCCTGAAGAATTAGGTTCAAACTGTGATTTGTGCAATGCATTGAGACTGCTTTGGGATTGATGTCTTTAAAACGTTTGGCCACACCTGACATTTGTCCCTGTAGAACAGATGCGCCATCGTAGGTTTGCCCTCTCATGTCACCAATGTCCAGGCCGCATCTCATTAACATGTCCTTAATAGTAAGGGTTATTGATTCTGCGTCAGTCTTAGGACAGTCATACATTCCTATGAAGTCTTCATGGACAACATAATCAGCTGATACCCATCGTATAGTCAGAGACAACTGTTCATGCCCGGAGCAATCGCGAGTTTCATCCACAATAACTGCATAGTGTTTTGCATTGCTTTTAATTTCAGTTAATAGAGTGGTGAGAGACTCCCGATACATTTGATTTATTAGTTCATTAATTGTCTCGTGTGATGCATATTTCCCGGTGAGCATGAAGCTTTTCAGAGTGGGGTTTTTCCTCAGCTACGAGTTCAACTAGCTTTTGGAAATTGCTTTCCTTATCCGCATGCCCCCTTATTGCTAGGCCCTGTCGGGTTAGAAACTGCAGACAGCGCAGTTGCTCCATCATTCCATCTCTTCTTTTGTCCTGCTCAATACGCTGTTGTTTGACAAGCTGTATGTTGACTGGTGTTTGATTGAAGAAAGCGCACTTTTTTTTAATACACTCTCTGTGGTAATGAGATTTTTCGTGGCTGTCCAGGAGGCTTGGGCACTTTTTCCAGTTATTAACTCCGGTATTTACAAAGCTGTCATCTCCACATTTTGAGAAAGTGACAAGCCGTTTGACAGCAGCAAATCTGCATATTTCACAGAAGGCCCGTTTCGTGGTTTTGCAAAGAATTAACCACTCTCTGTTTTTGTACCATTCTGTGTTGAAGTACCTTTCTCTTTGCCCAAATAATCTAGCGGTCTCCTTTTTTTCGACAGTTAGCTGTACAGCTTTACCTGCCTCAATGTCCCGACAACAACCTCCATGCAGTCGGAACCACCCTGTTTCGGTTCAACGGCGGCGGTGGGGTGGCGGCGGCGGCGGCGGCGGTTTTGACAGTCTCTGCGGCCTGCAAAGCTGCTGCAAAGCTGCTGCTTTGGGGTTCATCTGGCTTCGCTGGTTCTTCTATGATTGATGAAGGACCAGGTCCAGGCTCTGGAGATGTGGATGTCCGGGATGTGACCTTCCAGTTGTTAAAGTGAAGTTTAGATTGACTGTATTTTGTTTTCTTCTGCGCTGGTTCTTCTGACATGTTTGCATCTATTATTTCTATCTGGTTTACGGCTGACACACACAGAACAACGTAACAAATAAAGTAAACAACGTAACAGATAAACAAATCTAAGCTTTTTTATTGGTTGTAATGTAGATGGATACATTTGAATGGTGTGACAATGTCCTATTTGATTGGGTTAAAATGTACATATTCTTCCTGTTATGTCTGCCTGCTTTATTTTACCTAATGCAAAGTGACCTGCTCCATCGAAATCAGAATCAGAAACAGGTTTATTGCCAGGTAGGTTCACACATACTAGGAATTTGACTTTATGTCATGGTGCATACATCAAATATAAAAAACAAGAAATCTAATATAAAACAAAAAAATCTTTTACACCGTAATAAAATACAGTTAAATAGCAATGCAAATTAAATAAAGCAGTAATTTTTTTACATGGAAATAGAATGCTATGAATGAATTTTAGAATATAAACTGAAAGGCGAAATAAGAATATGTGCAGTAAGGAGTATGAACATTGTGTGCATTAATGTAATGCATAGTCTATGATGTGGCAGAGGTAAAGTGTCGGGGGGGCCGCGCCTTGTTGTTGTTTAAGAGGCCGGTAGCGGAGGGGAAGAAACTGTGCATTGACCCGAAGACACATTTTGAGTTGTATACACTATTGGAAAGAGGAGATTCCTAGCTTTCTAATGATAGGCTATATCAGGATTGTTTTTGTACTCAAAATATTAAGCAAAATATGTCACATTATATAATGACTGTTAGTCATCATTTTGAGAAAAAGACCTTTAAAGTTTCCTCTTCTCTGGAATCCATCGATCTGATTGATTATTAGCGGAGCAAATGATCAAATTAGTACGGGGGGAAGATATTTTCGTTTGGATTACTGGTCTGGGGGAAGCCCGTATACGTGTGTGTGTTTGTGTAATTTTGCGTTTGTGTGTATTGTGTTTGTTTCCCGGGGAAAACACCGGCTGTTGTTATGCCTGCTGTTACTCCGTCCGTTCTCCGCTTGTAATTATGCCATTACAAGCTTCAAAGTTGTATTTATCATCTGAATTTGCAGAAACAAGTTTAATATTCTGAAAGCCAAGACTTTGTTTATTTGAAATCAGATAAAAACAAACTGTAACGGACCCTGCCGTGTTATCTATGATTACTATACGCCTTACATTCATAATTTCAACAGAGGGAGGGGAAGCAGTGCTGGAAGAGCAGAGTGGCGAGTGAGAGCTGTCATTTTCCCTTTACAAAATGCCTGTAGCTAATGAGATTGAATATAACAATCACAAATAACAAAATATACTAGATCAGATCGCGTTTTAGATGCGTCTTTAGAGTAGAGGGGAATTATTGAAACGGGATTTGTGCAGGGTTCCGCGGCATCCGCTGCTGCGAAAATGTGGGGCAGGGCTGAAAAGTGGGGGGGCAATGGCCCCCTGGCCCCCCGCTTCCGGCGCCCTTGAACTGTAGTCACTGTAAATATGCTGTATGATGTCCTTTTTTGTTTTTCTGTTATTTTATATGTATTCATGTGGAACCTACTTGCAGCAGGTCACCCTTGAAAAAGAGATCAATGATCTCAATGGGTTTCACCTGCATAAATAAAGGTTTGAAATGAAATGAAAGATTTTTTTTATCAGGACATGCATTTCTCCTCATTGTGAACATATATTGCACTCATGTTCAGAATATATGGTACGTACATGGTCTTTTATAAATCTGAATATATAGTGCATACATGTCCCCATATAATTGTGAATATATAGCGCATACATGTCTCCATATAATTGTGAATATATATAGTACATGTCCCCATATAATTGTGAATATATTCTACATACATGTCCCCATATAAATCTGAATATATAGTACATACATGTCCCCATATATTTGTGAATATATATAGTACATGTCCCCATATAATTGTGAATATATAGTACATACATGTCCCCATATAAATGTTAATATATAGTAAATGTATGTTCACATATATACACAACCAATATATTATATATATTTACATATATTACTCAATATATGGAACGCGGCAATTACTGATGTATTATCCCATATATTGCATATATTAACACAATATATTATTCTATATATCAATATATTGTAATATATTAACACAATATATTATTCTATATATCTTCAATATATTTTGTAGATATGAATAAATATGTTTTTCATGTTGATTATTAATCAGTATCAGTTGGTGTAGCCAACAGCAAGATTTCCTTTATTAATCTTTTCAATTAACCAGTAAATCAGAGAACAAAATAATGCAATATATTGACAGTTAATATATGGGGAAATATATTTTCTTTGCATAAGGGAAGGTCCAGCGGGAGCTCGACGGGACAACTCGCAATATCAAAGTCTTTCAGGAGGTCTCTACACTGATGTCCACAAGCGGCTACTCAAGGACTGTCGTGCAGTGTAGGGAAAAACTCAAAAAGATGAAGAGTGAATATCGCTTGGTAAAAGACAACAACAACACGAGTGGTGCCAGTAGGAAAAACTGGAAGTGGTTTGACCTAATGGACACCTTTACGGACATCGACCGGCTAGCGTTGGGAGGGAGGGAGGCCATGGACTCTACAACGGCGTTACTGGAGTCTCTGCATGTAAGTTTTTGTAACGCTCTGTTATTTGCTTGAAAGCTTTGTGTCCCTATCTGTTCTAAAGCTCACTTCTAACAAATAAGTCTATTTTATCCTTACATTTATGTTCGACAACCCATGCTTTTGTGGAGCCCGAAGGCTAGCTAGCTAGCTAAGGCAGATAGCATTAGCTAGAGCTATTGTTTGCTAACACCACATTGTTGGAGCAGAACACCTATTGTGGTGGCTGATAGCCACCCCCTCTGCTACGCGCCGTTCGTTGGATGAGGCTGAATCTCTATTAAATAAAGAAAGGAATTGAAAACACCGGAATCAAAAGTTATAACAATTATCTGAGTTTACTGGTAGGAAACCAAACACATATACAAGTTATACAGAGTACTCCGGACTTCAGGTTTGTGATGCGATGCGGATAAAGGTGTCGGGACCCGCCAACTCATCAAACAAGAAGAAATTGACTTCAGGTTTGTGATGCGATGCGGACACAGATATCGGGACCTGCCAACTCACCAAACAAGAAAGCATTTTACATTAAAAAACAACAGTATTCTTAATCATATTTTGGGGCGGAGATGGGTTGACTTTTCCCTTCCCCTTTTACTCCAAAGCGAATGAGAGAGTCCGTGAGGAGGAGCTGTGTGAGCTGCTCACATCCCCCAGGTGTTTTTACTGGTTCGATTCACTCCTGGTCGGGTTCAATACAGCGAATCAGAGTTCCGACCAGAACGTGAGATTCTAAAGTTTCACAAGGTCAAAGTCAATCTTATCTCTGCACCGATATCCACTCCCTTACTTTCCCATGGGAGTTTTTCACATAAATTATTCTTTCTCATACAATTAAACCTTTGTGCACAAATATAATGATGTCCATAAGGACCTTGAAAAAAGAACATGTGTGTGCGCTGGTGAAAAGGAGCGGTGTGTGTGTGAAACAGGATCTCTGGGTCAGTGAGTTGTAAGAGAGAATATCATTTCTATATATGTGATTACTTAAAACCGTTGTGATTACTTAAAACAGTTGTGATTACTTAAAACAGTTCACTAAAATACAATTCAAAATAATACATGTTTACTTCAATACAGTGTAGAATCATATCTTTTTACTTCAACATGTGCCATTGTTTACGTTCAGTTTGTCTTTTCTATAGTTGTTGTTGACATTTATAGTATTGTGCTGCAGTAGTTTGTGGAATTAACAAGTCATGTTTCTGTTCTAGATGATTACATTGGGACTAGCGAGGAGGAACAGTTCTGAACAACGTCCTCTGCATCGACATCCTCCACATCAACAGCACAAACTCCAGCTCGACCACAGACACCACAACCCAGTCTCACGGCATTTCGTGTTATTAGTCACGAAATTAATTTAATCTATTGATTCGTGTTCACCAACACGATTTTCACCTTTTTTTCGTGTCACACAGAACGATTTTAAATGCAATGTATTTCTATTGGTAGTATGTTTCGTGCCTGCAACACGCCTTTTGTCCGGTCGGGTCTTGGAAGACCAGAAGCTGTGTGGTTCATAAAACATGTTCTTACTCAATATCTTACCCTAAGCCTAACCCTATCCCTTTTATTTTAAATTGTATAATGTCTGAGTTTTTTTGCCGTCAGTGAGGAAAAGAAATGGGGCTCAGAGCCTCAGAATACTGAAATCTGTATTTTATGTCATCTTTTTTTCCTTCTAATTTGTTATTATTTGGTGCAGGCACGAAACATACTACCAATATAAATACATTGCTTCTAAAATCGTTCTGTGTCAGAATACTTAAATCTGTATTTTTTTAAATGTCTTTTTCCTTCAAATTTGTTATTATTTACATTGCTTTTAAAATCGTTCTGTGTGACACGAAAAAAATGGCGAAATCGTGTTGGTGAACACGAATCAATAGATTAATTTCGTGACTATAACACGAAATGCCGTGAGACTGTGTTGGACACCAACACGGACACCAACACGAGCACAGACACCAACGCCGAGTGCCAGCTCGACACCGCTGCGTGTGGTTCTAGGTAAGAAATAGGCTGGAATTGTGACTTTAAAAAAAACTTTAGACCATCCATCGTCAGTAAGTAAAATAAGCTGTACCACTGTGTGGGAATGCTCTGTTACAAGTAAAGTAACTAGCTAGTAAGCAGCTAGTATCTAGGGCCAGAACTTTCTTTAATTCATCCTTACTGTTGTTCTGTTTATCCATGTTATTCTTATATCCTTGTGTGACCTGTACCTGTCCTGTGTTTTTTCATTCTTATTGCTAATTATTATTGCTATAATTATCTTGTCACCCAGGCAAGAGGAACCGAGGAGGAGAGGATCTGGCCCTGCAGGAGCAGAACCTGGCCCAGCAGAAGGAAGACCGGGCCCAGCAGAAGGAAGACCGGGCCCTGCAGGCTCAGCACATGAACCAGACCTTGGTGGAGGCAAGGGAGGCGAGGCTGTTGGAAGCAGCCTTGAGAAGGGAGGAGATCGCTCACGCAGAGAGCTTTAATTTATCCTTCCTGCGCACTCTTTGCCAGGTGCTAGGGGAACGGGCAGCCGACGTGCCCCGTCTCCTCCGCCTCTGTGATCCAACAAATAACCTCTGGCTGAGATTATATTGTTTATTTACATTTGTACTTCTTGTTTATTTTTTATCTTTAAAATGTTTATTTTCTATCTTTAAAATGTTTATTTTTACAATCAATGCCATGTCTTTTTATGCTGCTGCAATACAAAAAAAATTTTTTAATTTGTATTGTATATGCCATGCCTTTTTTATGCTGCTGCAAGAAAAACTTCCCAAATTGTGTTAAATAAAGTACTTCTTTGACTTATCTTATTGCTTGTTGATAAATAATTGCACCCAACAGCGATCACACAGAAAGATGGCATCATCTAGGCGTCCCTCTGCAGTCAGAAATATCATAAACACCATCATCGTCCACAAAGCACTGTACAGTGAAACCTTTATCATCTGTTGCAATTAAAGCAAATAAGAGAGTAAATACTTGGTTAAATAATACATTTTAAGTCTTTAGCAGGACAACTCTGCATACCGTTTGAAATTGAGTTTGCTAGCTTGAGGTCCTCCTCTAAAACATAACATTACATATTTTGTAATGGTATTAAGAATACATGATAAATAAATAATACATGTAGTAAAAATTGCTCAATTGTAATACCCTCGTTGTGCTAGACTCAAACACATTGCTTATATATTTAAAAGAGAAGAGAACAAAAGAAAACACTATACAAAGAGACCGGTGCACAGCGCTTAATATTTACTTGCACTATATTTCTGTTTATCTGGGTTATTGTGTTGCACTGTTGGAGGAGCCTGTGACCTAATATTTTCATTGTCATAACTACACTGTAGCTATGTTCGTATGACAAAATAAAAAACCTTGAACCTTGAGGCTGAATATAGTTCTGCTGTGTTTTACACTTTTGTATTTATGTTTATAGTTTGCTTTGATATTTGCTTAATTTATTAGATTATTATTATTATGGGGCAGTAAGTACTGGTGCTTGAAATTCAAATATTTACTAAATAGTCAATTCTGATAAGATTTGTTTGGTTTAAATAATTTGACAAACACATGTATGTGAAAAAAAAGATTTATTTATGTTCAATACAATACAATGAATATTTAGGTATTACATTATACATTCTAGGTATTCAGGTAGCGCATTAGACCCTCTCGTATGTCCCTGCCCTCCACACAGTTGTCTTGCTCACTCCGAAAAGATGTCCAATGCTTCTGTACTCTGAGCCGGTAGCAAGCTTCCACAGTGCGATGGCCACTCTCTTCTTTAAAGGTATACACTCGCGGAATGGTGTGTCCTGTCTCTCCATCGCTGGCCGCAGTTTGTTGCACAGGTAGACGTAAGTTTCCTCAGACATCCTGAAGTTCTCCACCCACTGAGTGTGTGTGAAAGATGGAACAATCACATTCCACCACTCGGTAGCTCGGTCGAGCATCCAAACACATGGTCTAGGGCGGCGACGTAACTTCTGAAATACACAAACAAAAGCATACATATTTTAATTAGGGCTGTCAGTCGATTAAAATATTTAATCGCGATTAATCGCATGATTGTCCATAGTTAATCGCGATTAATCGCAAATTAATCGCACATTTTTTATCTGTTCTAAATGTACCTTAGAGGGATATTTTTCAACTTTTTAATACTCTTATCAACATATGAGTGGACAAATATGCTTTATATGTTTGTTTATTATCATTTGAACAATGACAAATATTCTCATGAATATTAAACACAACAACCTCTGAACATTACAAATATTTGCCTCAGTTCAACCTGGAACCTCTCTCGTGTGTGTGTGTGTGTGTGGTGTGGTGTGTGTGTGTGTGTGTGTGTGTGTGTGTGTGTGTGTGTGTGTGTGTGTGTGTGTGTGTGTGTGTGTGTGTGTGTGTGTGTGTGTGTGTGTGTGTGTGTGTGAATGAATGAATGAATGTGGAGACACTGTGATGGATCGTTGGAGCTATGTGCAGCTCAAGGCATATATGCTCGAACGGGAGCTGCCTGGATGCTGCAATCATGTTGCGCGCACTATCCGTGCTGAGTGTGCTGACTTTTCGTACAATGTCCCACTGTCTGGCTACCTGCATAAAGTCAAGTGCTCGGCGCAGTTGTCGGCGAAATGTCGCTCCTCTGTTTTCATTGAAACAGGTCCTTATATCCGTTAGCGCAGCTAGCTAGCACCAGATGCTAACAACAACAATAACACGTAAGGTGTGCCTCGCTCGCGCGAGTCGCGCTACACATACACACACCATCCCCGTCCTCCCGATGGCCAGTTCCGGCCTGCCGGTGAGCGTGGAAGTGTGGTCTGCCACAAGCGGGCGGCAGGAGCGGGGCTGTCAGCATCAGCTTGTAGATGGTATTTTAAACTCGATGCGCTCTGAAACTACGGGGTGGCCGAGGACAAAAAATACACATGCGTTAATCGCGTTAAAATAATTAGTGGCGTTATTTTTTTTTTATGTTAACGCGTTATTAACGCATTAACTTGATAGCCCTAATTTTAATACGTAAAAGTGGTAGCTACAATTAATTAAATACTTGAAATACTTTGGTCGTATAGGGAGCGTGAGCGTAAACACATTGCTAGTTAGCGAACGTTAGCTTACCAAGTAGCATTGTAGTCTAGAAGAAGAAGAAGTAGTAGTGATTCGAGTCGTCCTGTAGTCTCTGCGGCGTAGGACTGCCCGAACTCTCGCGTCAGCTTCTTCTATACCTCGTCTTGCTATAAGTCGCCTCTTTCGAAACAACTCTTGCCTATTTCTTGTGATAATAAACCACACAGCAAGAAACAAGCAAACGATCTTTTCCACATCCTCCATTGTTGTGTGTTGTGTCGCATTGAAGATGACGTCACGGTAGTTTTAGGCAGCGTCGCTCCGCCTACACTGCATTACTATAGATACTACCCCAGTTCCTAAACTGTAATGGAAACGCGCCATAAAGTGAGCTGGTCATAACGAGGCCAAGCGAGGCCGAGCGAGGCCGTGTAGTGGAAATGCGGCATTACATACCTTGTTTACCTGGCTCAAGTGCTGGCTCTGGGGTTGTTGTGTGAGCAAAAATGTTCTTATGTCCATCTTCAAAAACTCTGAGTCCGACTGACAGTTTATTTGAAAGGAAACCTATCATGCTATATTTAAATTACATATTGTAGGGCCATACCTATATAAGGTATATTTATACGTTTCTGTTTTCGAAATACCAAACAGATCATGCATTTTAGCCATGCCTCATTTCGCTCTATGTGCTGTTTGCTGTCTACGGGTCTGATTCTGCTGACCTGCAGGAGAGGTGAGCCGTGCTCTGATCAGCTGCTGGGCTGTCAGAAGAGGGGGAGAAAAAGAGATCTCCGTCCTCCGTGTTTTATTATATAGAGTCGTTATTCATTTGTTTTAAAGCTCAATAAATAACAAAGACCTTTGACCGGCACTTTTCTAATTTTGTCCGGAAGATTTAAACTTTAACGGACATCTTGACCGGCGAAAGAAACTGAAACTGAAACTCTGCCGCACGGTCCCCTCGTTCCTTGGAAGAGGCGGAGAGGTGGGTGTTTGTCATCTGCTGGTGGACTAACCGGAGAGAATTACAGTGCTTGCCTCGACGGGGAGGGATTGCATTGAATTAAAGCAGCAGAAGGAGCAAACGCTTGCCTCGGGGAGGGAGAAAGAAAGCCACAGCGGAGAATAAACAGAAGGGTAACCATGGTAACCAAGTCTTCTTTGCTGCTTTTGTGGCAGACTACAGCGCCACTTACAGGCCTGGCATATGTACTACAGCGTCTCCAGCGCTTTCGAACGTCAATGGCCGTGGCTGTCTCCTCCTGATTGGTGGAGTTGGCCCAATAGCCGTAGCGCCACCGTCCTGACGTCAGGACAGTGTTCAAATCTGGATCAGTTTTTATCAGATCAGTTGCAGCCCCTTTTTTAGAGATTTGGGTATGGAGGAAAATAGAGAGGGTTGTGTTTTCTGACACTTGGTGAGTTCCCTGGAACACCGGGGACACATATTCATGTACAAAAGTGCATTTTGCATGATAGGTCCCCTTTAAACATTGTCACAGCTCAGACCTGTCAGCCAATAAGACAGATGTTTATTTCCATTCAAATCTCTGGTTGGTCTGGTGTCTTGCCTCTGTTGCATTCACTGAACACGGGAAATTACAATCCTGCTGTCCTCTCTAGTGTCATGATGAGGTTCAGGTAAAGCACGGTGTACTGTTCTCACTAGATGTTCCGGGAATCTAGCTATTCAGTCAGCATAAACATGAACTTCAAATAATTCCAGGAGGATTCCAAGCTCCTGAATATTCTTATATTCTTTATTGTAAAACTGTAACACACAAGAAAAAGACATTGTTTTACAGTTGCAATGAGATAAGTATACATGACAGGTATACAGAAACAACGACATACATGACCATGCTATGATAATGCTAGGCTAGTTAGACAGCTTAGAAGGCTAACAAACTAATCTATTTTATAAGTGAAGAGAAAACAAGAGTTTAGCTAAATGCTAACAGTGCTAAGCTAACAACGAGCTAATATGCTAAGCTAACGACGAGCTAATATGCTAAAGAGGCTAAGCTAACGATGAGCTAATACGCTAACGGATTACTATTACATTGTCATTGACATGAGGCGTTAGCTTAGGCCTAGTGGTGCAGATGCAGTTTAACGTCACATAATAAAAGGTATGAAATACGATCAAAAGATGAAATAAACACTGTTCTACTTTCATATAGTTTCAACTAACATATTTACTTACAGACAATGCGCTTAACAAGTCTCCAGAAGATGGATGCAGCTAGATTGTGGAGCTAACAAAACGGGACTGCCACATGTAATTTCTCAACTGACTGACACAACTTCCTGTATGACTATTTCCTGTGATAGATAAAGCTGCGCTATTATCACTCGCCACTAGGGGCTCCCACAAACACACAGCTCTATACACAGAACACAACACACGGTTAATGTATTATATTATTGACTCAATAATATAATACATGACTTTGAGAGTAGGCAATCTAGGCATATTAACACAATTAATTAAACATACTTATCACGGCGATGTTTTTCTTTTTTTTTTTTTTGCTAGGGGGCCCCTTAGTGGCTGCGGGGCCCTAAGCGGCCACTTATGTCACTTAATGGGTCGGGCCGGCTCTGCATCTCGACAATGTTTTTCACTTTCTTTGGTTCATTTGTAGAACCTATATGTTTGTAAAATAGTGTGTGTGAGCTTAACTGTATGTATTAAACTAAAACGGTAAACTTAGATTTTATTTCTGCTTTTTTAAACTGTAGTATGTGCTCATGTGTTTCATTGCATTTGATATTGAGGTAAAACCTAGTTTTATAGTGATCAAATATACAGCAATGTTCAGAACAATTACTTATTTATTGTTTAAATAAAGGTGAATGTATTCTTGAATTAATATCACGTTATAAGGATAATATGTTACATAGTTTATCTGTTAATTATGGCTGTCTTTTCACACTTATATGGTCTTGACGTCCTCTACAGTGGACATACTGTAACATTTAAAATTACATTTAAAAAGTCTAAATTGCAAGATGTTTTTTTTAACCCTAAATAGGTAGGAAATCAAATTAAAAACAATTGGAAGACACTAGTACTTCACATAATAAAATACACAACAGCTGTAGCCTGAGATATGCTGTCGGTGCGTAGGTGTGTGTGTGTGCATGTGACAGGTCTCAGTTGGTTGGTTTCCCCTGCTTACTGTTAATAATTGTAAATAAAACGTTTGCCCCGTATTTACGTTTTCCCCTTTGTAGCGACCAGAGAGAGGTGAGGGAAATATATCCAGTCTCTGATAGTATCACGTTATTATGAGTGCTCTGATACTCGTTTGATTCTGAAATCATATATATATATCCAAATCTGCAGCCTGTTGTTGTCTCATTATACCACATTGTAAATCAGGGGTGGGCATTTTACGGCCCGCGGGCCACATCCGGCCCGTTGGCCGGCCTTGGCCGGCCCGTGTGAGGTTGATCATAAATTATAACATAATGAAAAAAAACAGCAACCTTTTCAAAATAAAAGCAACACAGCTGTATTGCTTGCATGGCGTAAATACTTTTCTAACTGTGTTGCTTTTATTTTGAAAAGGGCGCTGCTGTTTTTTTTAATTTATTTACGTAAACGCGCATGCCGTGAACAGCTACGAGTGATGCTGGCCGGCTAGTCCTCAAATGTCCGCTAAGGGCAAAAAAAGAAAGACGATACTGAATGCCGCATTTTCAACAAGACATGGACCGCTAAGTATTTATTTACAGAAGTGAAAGGTAAAGCTGTGTGTTTAGTTTGTGGTGCGCAGGTCGCTGTGTTCAAGGAGTACAATTTGAGTCGCCACTATGCTACCAAACACGCAGATAAATACAAGAACCTGTCTGAGGAAGAGCGGGCAAAGGGGTCGGATGCTTTGCTAGCTAAGCTGCAAAGCCAACAACACATTTTCACAAAACATTCCACATCCAGAGATGCAGCTGTCAAGACGAGTTATGTCTTAAAAGTAAACCGTTTTCGGACGGAGAGTTCATTAAGGAGTGTTTGTTGGACTCTGCCGCACTAATATGCCCGGAGAAAAAGGAGGCATTTGAGAAAGTGCCGCTCTCCCGACGCACTGTTACGAGGAGAATTGAGGACATCGCGGGAAATCTGGAGCTTCAGCTGCAGAACAGAGCGGTCAACTTTGACTTTTTTTCCTTGGCTTTGGATGAGAGCTGCGATGTACGTGACACTGCCCAGCTACTCATCTTCCTACGTGGGATAACTACAGACTTCAAAATCACGGAGGAGCTGGCAGCCATGCAGTCAATGAAAGGGACAACAACAGGGAGTGATTTGTTCACGGAGGTAAATGCATGTGTGGAAAAGTTGGGACTGAAATGGGACAAGCTGGCAGGCGTGACAACGGATGGTTGTCCAAATCTGACAGGGAAAAATGTTGGACTATTGAAGAGAATGCAGGATAAAGTGACAGAAATTAACCCTGAGCAGAAATTGGTATTTTTGCATTGTATTATCATCGGAAGTGTTGTGTAAGTCAGTGTTAAAAATGAACCATGTTGTTGATGTTGTAACTAAAATAGTTAACTTCATCAGGGCAAGAGCATTGAATCACAGAGTTTGTTGCACTTTTGGAGGAAAGTGAGACTGAACATCGTGACATACCCTACCATGCAGCTGTCAGGTGGCTCAGCCTGGGCAAAGTGCTGAAAAGAGTATGGGACCTGAGAGAAGAGATTCAAGACTTCTGCGTGAAGAAAGGAAACGACATCCCACAGCTTTCAGATGCAGACTGGATGGCAGACCTTGGTTTTGCTGTAGATGTGACTGCACTAATGAGTGAACTAAATGTCAAACTGCAAGGCAAGGGCCTTTTTGTGCATGACATGTACAGTGCAGTGAAGGCTTTCATGAGAAAGCTGCAGCTTCTCTCAAGCCAAATGGAGGACAACATTCTCACGCACTTGCCAACACTGAAGGAAGCCACACCATCAGCTGATCACCTCCAGAGGTACTCATCCATGTTAGAAGCACTGCATGGTGAGTTTTCAAGGCGATTTAAAGACTTCAAAACAGTTGAGAATAAATGAACATGATCTTTTCCCCATTTACATGCCATGTGGATGATGCACCCAGTGATGTTCAGCTTGAACTCATTGACCTGCAGTCTGACACACTTCTGTCAGAGCACTTTAGGTCAGTCTCATGCCTGAGTTTTACTTCCCTGAAAGAGGAGAACTTTCCACACATCAGGAGACGTGCTCAGAAGATGATGGTCCTCTTTGGATCTACCTAATATGTGAACAGACATTCTCAGTGATGAAGTTCAACAAATCCAGATACAGATCCTCTATCACTGATGATCACCTCTCAGCTGTCCTTCGCATATCCACCTCAGACATTGAACCAGATTTCCGTGCACTTGTTCAAGCCCAAGACAGACTGGATTTTCTCACTGAACAAGTAAAATGAACTGAAAAACAAAAATCAAAAGCACTCATTTCTTTTTGTATAAAGCTGATTCATTTCTTATCTTTAACATACTGTAAAACACCTTTTCAGTATTGGTATATTGAGCAGAATTAAGTTCAACTTATTTTTGATTCGGCCCCCCAACACAGCTCGAGTTTCTGAAGTGGCCCCTTAAAAAATAATTGCCCACCCCTGTTGTAAATGAATTGAAAGTAAATACATACATTTTGGTGAACATAGTTATGCCCATCAGACTGACTGTTGCTGTGCCTCCTTTCATCTTTAATGGACGTCGCTTTAAAATGACCGCTCACAGGAAAGGATTTCTAATTTATTTAAACGCCTGTTATTTCCACTCCTCTCTCCTCGATTTCCCTCCTACATCTACATACAGCTCTGGAGACCACTGCAGCATTTTCAGTTTCTCTGGTTTTACTATGTACTGTATAGGTATGTGTTTGAGTAAAATGATTTTAAAGACAAGCAGAAGTTATATAGCTTTTTTATTAATTGCTAATAGAGAAAAAGAAAGAGGAACCTTCACTAACGTTAAACACACAGTAGCTGCATTCAATATCCATTAACCTGTTAAACCCTGAGCCTGTTTTTCAGGCCTCAGGCTCGAAAATGACATGCCCAGAACAAATGACTATATCTTAACTTCTAAAAGGGGTAAATTAATAATCTTTTTTCTCAAAGCAATTATACACTTGTGAGTTGGCTGTAGAAGTATCAGAATCAATATAGATGTTTTTATTTTAAAGTAAATTCAGATTTAACATAGTAAAAAAAAGTAAATTATAGTTTCCGTCTAAAAATAAAACATTACTTATAGCTGAGTTTCTTCCCGCTGGTGGGGGCAATCGGGCTTAAGTGGTTAAGAAGGCAACAAAATACACAGAAAGAAAAAAGAAAACATTCACCCTATTTTGTTATCAATTTGCCTGTAATCGATAAATAGGGGCCAGAGCAACACCTTACTAAATGAAGTTAACTTGTTAACCTAGGTTCAGGAGCATGGCCACGCCTCAACCCCATCTCTAATCACGGCCATCTCTAATTATTCCCGGCCAAACATCCGGCCATAGCTTGTCTCCATCCTCTCAACCCACCCTCCCCCTACCATCGGTTCCCCTTCTAACTCATACTGAGCGATACACCTCTACAGCCATTCAACCCTCAATCCTTACATCCCGTCATCCAGACATCCCTTCATCCCTTCATCCCTCCCTTCCCTCATCCCAACACCCCGTCATCCCTCATTCCTACATCCCTTCATCCCTTCATCCTCTGCCTGTCACCATTCATATTTAACTTTCATATTTTAAAATGTCTAATTCTAGGAATTGTCTGGGGGCCCGTAATCAGCCCGAGCAGATCCGGAGACGGAATCCCCACTCTAAGTCTCCCACAGCACGTCCTCCCAGACCAGAATATCTCATCACCCCTCCATATAAATTCATTTGTTACTTCTTGCATTAGACCTACAAACATCACACTTTTTTGGCGTGGTCCCTTCTAGTGAATTATCCATTACACCTCATCTATCTGCCCCAGCTTTTATACAGTATGTATTATATCAAAAGTACAACTGACCTCCCAGAATGTAAAATAGGTGATGAGAAATACATGGATACAATCGCAGATCTGCTTAAGTACAAATACTGTTCTCTATCTCCGCAGGGTCCAGGTATGAGTAGGGTAGTTCAAGATGTGAGTTTCTTGTTGTTATTGCTTCACTGAGGCACGAAATGCTGCTTGGAATTCCTCTATCATCTGCTTAGGCTCAGGCTCATCAAATCGTTCCTCTGGATATGTTCCCAAGGGAATCTGCCAGAAGGACAAAATCAGGAAACAAAGTTTGTGGTAAAAAAGAAGAAAACATCAGGATAGGACATCCTTCTGTAAGTATTTATGACGCCAAACTTACAAAGTCTGCGTATCTGTCTGAAAGCAACCAACTCAATGCTGCTAATCTGACTGTATCGCCAACATTCGGGAGGGTCTCCAGGACCGTCTTCATGCTTGACTGTCCCTTGGTGGTTGGAGGAGGTTTTTGCAGAAGGAGCGTGCTGTTGGGGCCCAGGAGTTGTAGTCATACTAAATGATGAAAAAAAACATTATAGAAAAAAAGGCAACCTTTACTCCATTGTAATGCTCAGCTAATGTCCTGCAAACAGAATGGTTATTGTAAAGGAAACGAAAGCAGTTGGCTGGTCTGCTAAACTTATACTTGATCAATACATATTCTAATGCCCCAACTCTTTACCTGCCCACTGTTTATGGCAGCATGTTGAACCGTCGTTGTGAAGACACCATGGTTGTGAACTTGACCACTTCCACGACAGTATGAAAGGCTGCTGGAAACCCTGTTGGCAGCACAATATGTTCATAACCACATAATGGGTTTATATTGTATCACTATGTGCATTCAAATATACTATTATAATATGTTTTATATTTACAAATGACTTCAGAATATGGGACAAATACCTGATGCTTTGTTTCCTAAGAAGCCATGTGTGAAGACCTCACTGATCCAGTCCTGCAGCTCAGTGTCTCTATGCACCTCACAGTTTGAGGGATAATAGTGCTCCACTACTGCCTTCACAAAGCTGGTAAACACAAAACAGTTGTAGTTTTAATAATATGAGTGCCTGAGAAAGTCTCTAATGGTGTTTGTACAATGAATCACTGTGGACAGTCACAATATCTATGAATAGCTAAAACCTTTGGATGATGTTCCACAGCTTCAGGCCATCATCTCTGTAGTAAAAGTTGGGGATAGACTCCAGTCCTCGTGCAGCGATGTTCTCCGGCAGACAGAGAGAGCTGTAGGTCATTTCAGAGAGATCCCTTCTCATGAGCTCCATTAGTCCATCAAGTCCAAGTGAACTCTAACAAATCAAAAATACACATATACCATCAGACACGTTTATTGACATCAAATTAGAAACCATCCAAAACGGCCTAATCTAAGCTGCGGTATAAATTTGATTTGATTTATAATTGTAATAAATATCTCAATTTTAAAAAGCCTTACTTTAGTGAGAGCCCCATCAGGTCCTAATAGACTTCGCCGGGCGTTATTGTTTAAGTCAAGAGTGTGCCGGAAGTGGGGAAACAGCAGCTGAACAGACAGAGGAAAATAATATAAAAGTCCAAGTAAGATGCTTGATTCAGCAGACAACAGGCAGAACATCATCAGTGTAACTGAAGGAACCTATAAGCAAACACAACTGAAATCAATTACAATTTTTGTATTAAAAGTTTGACTTTTTCAATACATACAAAAATAATGGTTCATAAAACCATATCCACAGACGATCTATGAAAAGTAAGTAACCAAAAAAACAGTGAATGACAAATAACAAAAAACGATCTTCAACAATCAAAGATACAAAAACAGTGAGACACACATGTAATACACACATGAAAGTTGTGTTTCATGCTTCAAAAGATGTGTTTTATGTGTCTTGAACATCTTCACGGATACCTCTCACCCCAGCCACAACCTGTTTGCACTTCTGGCCTCTGGCAAGCGTTTCAAAAGGCCTTTCTTAGAGTACTGTAGTTTCCTTTGGAATTCACATGTTGTGTTACGTTAATCTCAGCATAGTCACATACTTTGCATTCAACCTCGCAAAGTAATGGGGTTTAATCAAGGAAACTTGTTTGCAAGCATTCCTCTTTTTATTTGAAAATGTCCTGTCTCAGCTTTACTATCAACCATCTCTTATAGACATAATGTACCATAAAATCAATCAATACAAATTATAAGCATTATTTCAGAACAAGGGAATACAAAAAACCTGCACTACCTCTGTTGTGTGGAGTACTTATACCTTGTAAATTGGGTGAATCACAGGGAAGCTGCGGAGAGCTGCAAGAGCGAAAACCTCTGCCAGAAGGTGAGTTCTCATGAGGTGATGGACTGATTCGTGATCCATGCAATCTGCATTTTTAATGAACATCTTGGCTAGCAGCCAGTCAGCTTCTGGATCACTGGGCAGGAAGATGGGGTTCTTCTCAGATGGTTGTTGATTCAACTGGAAATTGATAAGAAATTGATTACTAACTCTCCCTTTACGATACCTCAAAGACGGTTTTCCATAGACTGACCATGGTAAAGACCCATAACATTACATGCTGGCTTTTAAATGATTTTACAGTACCTGTATTGCAATTGGCATCAGTTTGTTTTCTGGGTTCACGTTGAGCAAACAGAGACCAGCAGTCACGTGCAGAGGTTCACCATTATAGGCTGCAGGGGGAATTCCATCCATCTTCTTCTGGTCATAAAGGAACATATTGCCTTTCTGGAAAGACATCAGAAAGAAGTGTTTAAAACATCGAGAGGTATCGCAGAATTGTAATAAGTCAAGGAAGTATGACAGAGGGATGGTAAATGGACAAATCGTGATTCTGAAACAAAGATTACCATCCATTTAAAGTTAATCTTCATTCATACCTCCATTTCCTTCTGCAGAGAGCTTCCCTCTTCCAGGAACGGCTTCACCATTTCCTCTGTGACCGGGAAGTTTGTGGGAAGCTCTGAGCAGCGCTTTATAACACCGGGGTTGACTCCATTCAGGAACTGATATCCATAAAAGTCATCTTCCATCCAGTGGTCTGCAACATACTCTGGAAGAATAGCAATTGATATATAAAAATATAACATAATTATATATTGGGTTTAATACGAATAACAATTGGTACATTTAATAAATAATATAATATGATTTATCTCAAATGTTTTTGGGTGTTTCAGGTTCAACATAATCATCATTGTCATTGACTGTAAAGCAAGAACGTTGGTCAGGTATTTAAATAATTTTAACTTTTACAGAAATACTTAACTTTGTAGAAAACAAAACATTTTACAGAACAGAAAAAACATCTACTGAATATCTATCTGTTGTTATGAAACCATGACATAGATGGGGTGAGTTACACTGACAACTGGTTATGGGATAAAAAGAAAATACCTGACATTGCTGTCTTTTTAAACCAGAAATTTTTTTTATGTCTTCAATGCTTTCCCATTGTGCAGTAGATCCGTGCAGCCCCTTAACCTTCAATCCCACTGAAGTAAAACAAGGAACAATTAGAACACAGGAATAAACAACATACAGAAATGAATGGCAATTTACCCTTTCCCTCAATATATAGAAATCTAAAGAATAGAGCTGTATAATAATAATATATACACATTTAATGACATATATTGACCCACATTTTTTTTTGAGTAATTGATGTCAGCTGATCTGAATCGGAGAAGTGGATTTCAGCTGGGAGCTCAGACACGTCATTGAAACTGTTGATATGGGGTAGTCCTTCAGCCATATCTTCCATCTAATAAAACAAACAAAGTTACCCAAAAGCACAAAGACATTTCTCCAGATAAACTTTGGCGACAAACGGCAGCTCTACTGCACACATGGAAACTTACTGAAACAAGCTCTTTTTGAGCATCAGCTCTTTCTTCCGGTGGTCAATCAACAGGGGGTGATCATCCTCAACAGCTTTCATTGCTGAGACATGAAAAGACATTATAGCAGTCAAATTTAAATTACAAAGCCAACAAGATGTAAAAAAACTGACAATAATTATCTATATTAATCAGTTATTTGGGGACATTGATGCAGACCTCTCCCTCCTCTCAGCTCCACCATTTCTCCCCTGCCAATCCATCTGTAACAGGGGTAAAGAATAACATCTCCTTCTGGAGTCGTCACCACCATTTTGGAGAAGTACCACTCATCTTCTGGGAGACAAATACTGGTCCTTCTCAACCTTAACCAGCAGAAGTTTGCCCAGAGAAAAACTGGTTTTCAGGTGTAGCTCCCTGGCTTGGAATAAGAATAAGAATAATTATTATATTATGATACAGATTATTAGAAGCCTCAGCCAAAACCAGATTATCTTTTTAAAGTGGTCAGCATTGTATTACATGTGATGATAGCCCATTACGTCAACTGGCTGGGTTGATATTTACAGTATAGAATACCAGAGCCCAGTCTGTTAATATTAAGGTTTTTTCTTTTACAATAGTGGCTTATTTCAAATGAGTCCTCTCACTCTGACCACTAATTGACGTGAACCAAATGTAAAAGGCCATTAGATTGTGTTTATATCAGTGTTGCACATTGAGAGTAAGAGTTATATAGATCACACGTTAAAGGATTTGGCGACTCATTACAAAAATGTGGCTTACTGTATTACAGATCAATATAGGTTTAGGTATTTTAAAGGTGTTGAACTAGTGTGGTATGCATTTGCGCAAAGTCTTGCACTAAATTATGACTTAAAATCTAAAGGGCTTACTTGATGATGCAATCTGTTATTACAGACAAGGCTGATGTTTAATTGGGTTTTACTTACTGCCCCTGTTTGAAAGTCGAAGCCATAGTTGTCCATCAAAGTTCGCTCACTCTGCCCCTCAGTTCCAAATAAGGTGACATAAATGTAGTCCGATGTTCCTGCATATTGCAGTCACCCGTTGTTATCTCAGCTTGTACTCAGCCATGGTCACCTGTGGAGACTGTTTGGAAAAATAAACACATTTGAGTCTCTTAATTTACAGAATGAAGGCTCCAATACGCAGCAAAACAAAACAATGCTGACATTGCCTGTGCATTGTGAACCTTCTTTCATGAAAACATTTTAAGTTGGATACAACACATTTACCCCAAACATTTTTTTTCTGAAACTCGAAATATTTGTCCACAGGCATCCAAAAACCTTATTATTGTGGCAGTAGCCGCAGAGGGGAGGATAGGTGAATGTATTTGTTTAAAGTTGGTTTGATTACACCCAGGGGCGCTCCTTGCGAACAGGCAAGGCAGGCAACTGCTTGGGGCCCCGGACCAGAAGGGGCCATTAAGAAGGTCCACAGCAACGACAACATGAAACACCCTTTAATTTACTGCAACGACATGTCGGGAAACCCCCTCAAGGCGGCCCCATGCATAGAGCGCCGTAAAATGCTGCTTCTCATCTTAAGTTTTGCTGTCGGCTGTGCGTGGTGATGAAAAGCTGGTTCGAGGGGCCCCCCCGTGAATGTTTGCCTAGGGCACCCTCCAATAAGCAAGGCAAAGCAGGGCTAAGTATCAATATGCTGGCAAATTGCAGAACCTTTCCTGAAGCGAGCAATGTTGGTGTATAGGCTACTGCCTGAATAAGCTTAATGAAAGACAGGTTTTCCTGTAAATTAAATCATGTAAAATTCTTAATATGTTATTTTCTAAGGTCACATTGTTCTGTTGTCTTACATAATACACTTCAGTAAAAAAACATCTTCGTTTTACATTTTTTCTCTTGGATTTATTTGCATTGCATTGGATATTGAGTTAATCCAAAACTGACAGAAAGTAATGAGGTTACATTCATTCAGCAAGTAGTACATGTACTGTATAGTGTATTTTGTAGGGCTGTCAGTCGATTAAAATATTTAATCGCGATTAATCGCATGATTGTCCATAGTTAATCGCGATTAATCGCAAATTAATCGCACATTTTTTATCTGTTCTAAATGTACCTTAGAGGGATATTTTTCAAGTTTTTAATACTCTTATCAACATATGAGTGGACAAATATGCTTTATATGTTTGTTTATTATCATTTGAACAATGACAAATATTCTCATGAATATTAAACACAACAACCTCTGAACATTACAAATATTCGCCTCAATTCAACCTAGAACCTCTCTCATACAATACCGTGTGTGTGTGTGTGTGTGTGTGTGTGTGTGTGTGTGTGTGTGTGTGTGTGTGTGTGTGTGTGTGTGTGTGTGTGTGTGTGTGTGTGTGTGTGTGAGAATGTGGAGGATCGTTGGAGCTATGTGCAGCTCAAGGCATATATGCCTGTGTGTATGAGCTGTGTTGCGGCACTATCCGTGCTGAGTGTGCTGTCTGGCTACCTGCATAAAGTCAAGTGCTCGGCGCAGTTGTCGGCGAAATGTCGCTCCTCTGTTTTCATTGAAACAGCTCCTTATCCGTTAGCTCAGCTAGCTAGCACCAGATGCTAACAACAACACGTAAGGGGTGCTTCGCTCGCGCCACACATACACACACCCTCCCGGTCCTCCCGATGGCCAGTCCGGGCCTGCCGGTGAGCGTGGAAGTGTGGTCTGCCACAAGCGGGCAGCAGGAGCGGGGCTGTCAGCATCAGCTTGTAGATGGTATTTTAAACTCGATGCGCTCTGAAACTACGGCGGCCGAGGACAAAAAATACACATGCGTTAATCGCGTTAAAATAATTAGTGGCGTTAATTATTTTTTGCGTTAACGCGTTATTAACGCGTTAACTTGACAGCCCTAGTATTTTGTTATGAAATAATTGCAATGGGTAACATTGTACAAGTAACTCCCCCAACTCTGATAGTTTACCCTTATAAATGACATCAACAAAAATAAAGAGAACATCCTTTTAGCAGTAATTTAGATTTCACTCTCTTCACTTGACTTTCACTGCATTTCTCAAATCAATGCAAACAAAAACATTACAACTCTAAACGAATCATTTGCAAATCCTTTTAGTATTCTGGTTTTATAGGAACCGATTAATTCAGCCCGGAGGCTGTTTTTTATGGCATTTAGCCATGGGGAAGTTCCCTTTGGAATAACAACAGCAAGCACATACTGTAATTTTACATTAATTACTATTAATTTAATGATGTTCCAACAGAATCAGACATCCTTTATTTGTCCCACAACTGGGACATTTACAGGTGTTACAGCTGCAAAGGTGCAGTGCAAAAAGAAAAAGAGTAGACTTGTAGACTAGTAGAAAAGGCATCACATATTAATGTTAATCTTCCCATATGGACAATATATATTTTTCTTTAAGAAAGAGAGGGGACTTATCACTGTTACTGATGTCAGTCCTCTCTGGTGTTTGGAGTTATGTCTACACCTGTCTGCAAATTAAATGTATTTAAGTATTCTGAGGCCCAAGTGAAGGTTACAAATGGGGGATTCAGCACCTTCAGATCTACAGGTTTAATGACAACTGTAGAGTCATCCGGGGAGAGGTAAGAAAGCTAATGCTATGCTAACTGAGTGCTAACAAAACGTTGGCGTATCATGCACAAGTAATCTCCCAGTATATGTAAATATACTGTTTAAATTAATTCTCAGTGTAGTAGTTTGTGTTACTGTAGTTCCGCAGTAAACAGTCAGACGGCTGACATCCAACACATTCAGTTGGCAGGGTTGCCAACTTTGGGTACCTGGCTGGAGTGAGATTTTGATATCATAGGTTTAATTACACATATGCGCACTAAATGACTGCTATCGTGTCAGTAGCGGGACCTTAGCATATATATAGGATATATATACAATATATACAAATACACAATATTGGACACAGACTATAAAGGGCACAAAGTTTCATTCACTAATTAAAGTCAAACACATGTTTGTTTTCACTGTTTTATTGTGTGCATAGGCCTGTCGCGATCATCAATTAATTGACTTATTGTACGATAAACAAAAAATGAACTCGATAAATTGCCATTTACATGAGGATGTGACAGTTTGAAAGGATGTACTTGAATTATTATTATATATTATCATTATGTCAGTGGTCTAAAATGGTCATACAACGGTGCCGACAATATTATCGTTTATCGCAATCATTTCCGGGAAAATGTATCCAACAAAATTAATTATCGTGAGAGGCCTATACATGAAACACACACACACAAACACATCTACAGACTTACTCCAAACTGCCAAATATATTAATTAACACACTCTCACTCTCATATACTCTTTGACTCTATTTTGGCCTAGTAGAACAATAAGCAGCAGACTTTTACTTTTTTATCATTTCTACTGGATCTTAGATCTGCGCATGCGCAATACGGGTCGGGGATTGACCAACCGGTTCCCACTGCTCTGCTGTCTGTTAACTTTGTTAACCTGTTAAGCCCCGAGCCTGTTTTTCATGTTTCAGGCTCGAAAATGACATGCCCAAAACAAATGACTACAACTTCACTTCTAAAAGGGTTATATGAATAATTTCTTTTATCAAAGCAAGGTTACATCTGTGAGTTGGATGTAGAAGTGTCAGAATCAATATAGATTTTTCTCAGTCAGAGTAAATTCAGATGGAACATAGTAAAAAAAGGTAAATTCTTACCTCCGCCTACAAAAAAACCCATTACTTATAGTGAAAACCACCCTTGGATGATGGGTTAGTAGACTAAAAGCTTTAGGAATCCAAACTATAACATATAATAAGTACCCTGTATCAAGATTGAGGCAAAACAAGTTAAATTTGACCTTTTAGAGAGATTTAGCAAAAAAAAAGTTCCAGGCGGAATAGGCTTTCGGCACATTTGGGTATATCTGGTTCCATCAGTGCCAATTGACCTTTTTCAGGTACCAGACTATAAAAATGATGTATTACATTGAATTATCACCATAGGTATTCATTCCATTCAAAGAAAAAAAATTAAAATTAAAAAAATTAATAAAAATTAAAAAATAACTTTTTTTTTTTTTTTGAATTTTTGGAAGAAAAAAAAGACCCGCCGATGGGGGCGTTGGGGCTTAACAGGTTGAGTGGTGGGGCCGGGGCATGGGGGCGGGGCATGGGGGCGGGATGGGGGCGGGAGGGAGCGGGGAGGGAGCGGATCGACAGCTTGAGCAGCTGTCAACTCAACATTGAAAATAACCAACCAAAAACGATCGCCGGTTCATCTTGTTTTTGGCGTGAGAATAGTTTGGGCAGCGTGAGAGCGTGAGATTGAGAGTGAAAGCGTGTGTCACACGCCAGATGCGTGAGAGTTGGCAACCCTGCTATTGGTAATGTTTGCTACGTCTCCCTCGTTTCCCTGTTAGTTTAAAATAATTATATGTAATCCTGTGGTTCTTTTTTTGTTTTGTTCGTTGGTCATTGGATTGGCTGTTAAAGCCAGCGTCATAGCAGTGCCTTCTGGCCATGATTAAAACGATTAAAGTGAAAAAGTTGCAGCTACTCCGCTAACTTTACAGGTTAAGTTAATAGGTTGTGGTCTCTATCCTCCAAAGATGGTCGACTTTACGTTTATGACGTCACATTCCCGTCTACATTGCCTACTAGATGTATTTCCTGTTTTGTCCTCACAGAATGAGTAGAGGATACTTTTATTTTGTTCCATTTTTACACTGTATAAATATAAACAACTATGCTATCATAGTAATACCATGGTTGCGGTCGAATACTCCAAAAAAACAGCTCCTAAGTTCTAACCCTATCGTCTATTCCTTGACCTCTGAGTGAAACGTCACGGGGTTAAGGGATAGTGGATAGGAGAATTCAAAAGGATTTAGGAGAAGAGACTGCGGTACTTTAGAGAATCCGACTGCACTTTCACTATCCGACGTGTTTATGATGCGCCAGCGGAGGTCATAAATATGCGCCTGCTGCTGTGGGGAAAATATGGAAACTACAGTTTTCTATACAGCGGACTATAACATGGATGTTTAATAAGAACGAGGGACTACTGTAAACTCATCTAGAACTCTGCACCGTGCTCTGATGCTGTTGTTTTATGCTTTATGAACAGGGACAACAGAGAAACATATTCTTCATGACCAAAGTTGGAATTGAAATAAAAAAGGAAAGTGAAACTTATGTTCGTCACCCTCTCCCTCCGGTCCACATTAATACAAATGATCCCAATACGTATGATTGCATGAAAAGACCTTAAAATCAATACAAATGTATTTATTATAAACGTTAGTCCTTAACATCTATCACTGTGTATATCACCATTCAAACATCTTTTAAAAGTTGAACAAACCCCACACAGCTCAGTAAAGACTGTGAAATGTTGACTTTATTTGATCATTTCAGTAAAAACTAACGTTCATATTTCTCTTTTTGATTATAATACTGCTGAACGTTCAAAACAAAGCACTTTGGCAACTTACCACATACGTTTTAAAATGCTTAATAAGCACCATAACTTTCATGATATCATTTCTCGTTCATAATCGGTTGTTTCCGTGAACGGCCGACTGTTGTGTGACCCATGGTTGCGGTCGAATAGTCCATTTAGCTTAGGAACCTTCCTAACGGAGTGAAATGACCCGGAAGTCCCTCAGTGGCAGCCATGATAAGTGCCGTTCGAATTCTCTAAATTAAAAGGAAAGGAGGTTTCAAACTTCCTTTATAACCTCCTTTAGCTTAGGAACCACTGGACCTCCCTAACCGAAAGGAGAGGAGAAAATGCTGCCCCACAATGCCTTGCGGCCGCGGCATTTGCCGTCACACAACAGTCGGCCGTTCACGGAAACAACCGATTATGAACGAGAAATGATATCATGAAAGTTACGGTGCTTATTAAGCATTTTAAAACGTATGTGGTAAGTTGCCAAAGTGCTTTGTTTTGAACGTTCATCAGTATTATAATCAAAAAGAGAAATATGAACGTTAGTTTTTACTGAAATGATCAAATAAAGTCAACATTTCAGTCTTTACTGAGCTGTGTGGGGTTTGTTCAACTTTTCAAAGATGTTTGAATGGTGATATACACAGTGATAGATGTTAAGGACTAACGTTTATAATAAATACATTTGTATTGATTTTAAGATCTTTTCATACAATCATACGTATTGGGATCATTTGTATTAATGTGGACCGGAGGGAGAGGGTGACGAGCATAAGTTTCACTTTCCTTTTTTATTTCAATTCCAACTTTGGTCATGAAGAATATGTTTCTCTGTTGTCCCCGTTCATAAAGCATAAAACAACAGCATCAGAGCACGGTGCAGAGTCTCTAGATGAGTTTACAGTAGTCCCTCGTTCTTCTTAAACATCCATGTAGTCCGCTGTATAGAAAACTGTAGTTTCCATAGTTTCCCCACAGCAGCAGGCGCACATTTATGACCTCAGCTGGCGCATCATAAACGTCGGATAGTGAAAGTGCAGTCGGATTCTGTAAAGTACCGCAGTCTCTTCTCCTAAATCCTTTTGAATTCTCCTATCCACTATCCCTTAACCCCATGACGTTTCACTCCGAGGTCAAGGAATAGACGATAGGGTTAGAACTTAGGAGCTGTTTTTTTGGAGTATTCGACCGCAACCCATCTCTTTTATCTTCTCCACCTTTCTTCACTCCAGGTAATCAACAGCTAATCAGTACCTGCTGGTGCACCTCACACTGACTGCTGATTGGATCCCCTCACCCTCAGCTAGCCTATCAGCAGCCAGATCCACTCATAAAGGAAGCAATCCAGGAAGTCTTATCTTTCTCAGACCTGGGCCTGCTGCTGACTCCAGAGCCGCTCTTAACTTTCTTATATTTGTTGATTCTTCTGTGAATCTTGGTTGGTTTGGTGATTCCTTAGTGAATCTTGTTACATGTTGTGATTATTGTTAAATGTGTGTGTGGTAGGAGGTTGAAGATTTAGGTAATCTTTGGGTACCTGCTACATTTCACCACATCAATTACATTTAGACAGACTAGGTCATTAGATTGTTGCCACCCCTGTATTGGTTTTGTTAACATAGTAGATCAGATAGTGAGAACTTTTTATTTGTTTTGTTTCAAAGGATACATTCAGATATAGGCCTTGTTTTGTGTCTTTTAATTTGGCATAATCTCCTTTTGTCTCCTCTTCCCCCTCACTTAAAGAACCTTTGTTGGCATTTTCATTAATAAAGAATAAAAACACTAGTTTACTTTTATTCTGTCTCTCATTGTATAGGTTGTTGTGTTAGTGTCTCCATTTTCCCGTAGACCCTTTTTTGAGACGTAACACACTGTTTAATACAGGCAGACAAACGCCAATCTAAGCAGCCCCAGTGATTTTTGAAGGTGAAGACCTTACACAGAGGTCACAAATGTTTAGTAACTACATCAACTAGCCTAACAAAAAGGGGTGCTCTCTTGTGTACAATTTGCAAATTTAAAAAAAAGTATTCTACGCAGGCTAACGCAATGTTTTTCCCACTCAACTGTCCTGAGTTTCTGCGTTAGGAAACCAAAGCCTGACAGCCTATAGTGCTGGTCAGTGGTCTATTTCTGTCCATATATGCACTGAGCCCGGAGCTAATAAAACCTCCGTGCCCTGCTCCGACAGACAGCTGCACAGCCCAATCGGTGTGTGCTGCTGCGCCCCTAGGGGCCAACCCGCCAATCCCGCACTAATGGAGCCTGCAGCCCAAAATAGCCCCCCCAGCAGTGTATGTGTTTGTGTGGTGTGTGTGTCTTAGTACTGTGTCCTGGGTGAGCTCTAATAATAGAGGCCCGCCTGCTACTTTAAGAGCCTACTTGTTGCATATAGCCCGACTCCACAAACTACATTTGAACAAAAATGGTTATCAAAGTTTTCCTCGCCTCTTCGTCGGGATCCACTGCGGTGAGTACTCCTGCAACACGACACATTTCTCATTTAAATTAACTTTCCTGTGTGTAAACCGATCAGGACTTTCCTTTTTAAATGCGCGAAACCTTGAAATGAATGTCACTTGCCTTTTGATTTTGCATGCGTAATTTGGATGTTTACGATGGTGAGTTTTCCCCTGGCAGTGTTTTAATAGTGGATTTTAATTAGCGAGTCGATGTGATTCACATGTGGAGCTTTCGAGAACTCCCTTCACGTCCCCCGATATAGAAACGCTTCACGCCACCACCCGGTGTAGCGTGGGAATTTACCCCGTTCAGAAATAACCTTTTCACACTATTTGGCAACTCATTTACCTTGGAGAAAGTGTTTTAAAAGAGGTATGTGTGATAAACACTGCATGCAGGGAGGGGGCGAATTTAACTTCTTGATCTACTTTTGGCAAAGCTAAATAAGCAGTTTGAAGCAGGGGTGCCATGGTGGCCCAGTTAGCTCGCAGTGTTGTCTTACAGCTGATTGAGCTGGGTGTTATCCTCTGAGTCGATTTTGTTTAGCATGTCCTAATTTTGGCTGTCTTCCATGCAGAGTATCCTGGCACAGATGCAAGGTCCTCATTTGATTAGATTATAAACTTTATTGTCAGGTTTATTGCCAAGTAGGTTCACACATAAGAGGAATTCCTTTGTGTATATGGTGCATACATGAACACAGTTAAAGAAGATACATTGAAATAAAAACAAACTATTGTAAAATTAAAATATAGATAAATATTTACATGAAATATAGAGAAGTATAGTATAATATAATAAAACACTCAGAGAAACAAAATAAAATGTGCATTATTGTTACGAGAAAGTGGAAAGCTGTGCAGATATTAAAAGGGGTAGCTTTGTATACAAATGTGCAAAATATTCGGAGGGTTGTGCTGGATTGACAGTATATATGTGAAATAAATAAAAACAAGTTGCATGAGGTTGCAGTATATTCACATTGATAACAGTTGTTGCAAGTGTGAGGCAAAGAACAGATATTTCTTTTTAAAATATGACATTAATATATGTACTGTTAAGGTGCATGGTTTAGCCTTGTAAACGTTACATCAAGTTGTTATCAGAGGTGGAAGAAGTTCTTAGATTTCTTACTTAAGTAAAAGTAACAATACTTTATTGTAAAAGTACTTTGTTACAAGTAAACGTTTAATTTAAAATGTCACTTAAGTGAATGTACACAAGTATCAGCATCATTCAGCATTTTTCAAAGTTTATCAAGTGAGTTTTAATGCAACATCTGAAAAGTCGCTAAAGCTTTTCAATAATTTTAGTGGAGTAAAAGTAAAAAGTAGCATTAAATACAGGTACCTGCGTAAATGTACTGCGTACCCTCCACCACTAGTTGTATTTAATATTAAAACAGATGTAATCAATATTTCCAAAAGCAGTGGGAGGTCCCTGAGTGTGAGGCGCTGTGAGTACATGTTTTCATCACAGCAGCATGTAAAGAAGATGCACAAGAAATAAGCTGTTATTATTGAGGAATCTGATTGTTTTCGCATTTTAAATTTAAGACTAATATGTCAGAAAATAGAGAAAAACAGACAATCATTATTTATATATGAGTCCAAATTGACGTCTTTATTTTTATTTCCTACAAAATGTCCAATCTGCAGTGATGTACTTGGCAGATATGCTTGATAAACTACTTTCACGACTTATCAATTATATAAGTAATTCCTTTTTGGTTAAAGCTCCCATGTCATGCTTTTCCGGTTATTACCCGTCCCCTTGTGTGTTATGAAGGTTTTTATGCATGTAAACGGTGTGCAGAGTCAAAACCCTCAAAGTACACCCTGTAGCGAGTAAAACTCTAACACAGAAAATACCTCCCCAAAACGCCTCGTTGGAGATACGTCACTGCCCATTTGAGTCTTCCATTTAGTTCCGGGTACGGCCTGATGTCATGCGGTACCCGGAACGAAATGGACCAATCCCGAAGAGCTATGGCCACACCCAGCGGCGCTGGCCGCACCCTCTGCCAGCCTAACATTTACTGTTGGAAGCTCTGGTTCAGTTCACAATCGATCCAGTCATGCCACTGCCAAGGACCTGTTTCCTGAAATGTGAGGAGAAATCTGAGCTGTTTGTCCTACCGACGGAAGAACCACGACGAAGTCAGTGGTTGAAATGTCTTTTTAACACTGTTCCTTCAGAGGTTCGAAGAACCGGCATTTCACAGACGAAAGCTTCCAAAACATTGCCCAGTTTGAGGCCGGATATGCACAGCTTGTTTGGACCGTTTGGAGCAGGGGAAGATTCGGGTACACAACCTGTAAGTTTGCATTGTTATTTGTGTATTTATCAAACAAGACTGTTTAAATGTGTAAACTGTTGGACTGCTAAGCCATTGACACAGTGCTAACTGTGCTAACTAAGTTGCTAGCGTTTCCATATATCAACTCTAATATCAGCAGATGGCCTTGCATACATGTATCTCATAGCAGGAGAATGTCTGCATTCACACACAAAATACCTATTGACAGTATACTCCGGGTGATTTGCCGTGCGGTCAGTCGCGAAACGTAATTACATTATAGCTGGCGTAGCGTGTATGCTACCGATCTAACCGACGGAGCTAGACCTAGGTTTGGTCGGAAAAACATTTTTGTTATGCTACGTTGCTAGCGTTTAAATATATCAACTACAATGTCAGCAGATGGCCTTACATGTTTGTCATGGCAGGAGAATGTCTGCAGTCACACACACGGAATACTCATACAGTATACTCCGGGTGATTTACCGTACATTGTGACAGTACATGTACATAGTGCATGTATAGCTAACGAGGCTAGCTGTATGCTAGCGCAAAACAATGTATTCATGCAAGTTACAATGTATGACCGAACGTAGCAGAATACCCGTATAAGATTGCAATTATAAACACGTTATTGCTAGCCTAATATGAACCACTAGCTTTTGTTCATAGTAGTTTTATTACACTACATTATAGTTGCCGTTCCTCCGAGCTAGCGTTCATATCGTGTTAGCTACCAAAGTAAACAATAAAGCTAGGTTAGCATATAGCTGGCAAGCTGTTCATTAGATAGATCCACACTCCTAACACAACTACTACTAACGAATCTAAAACAACTAAGTTTCTCTAATATTTTGTGATTTGCATTTGATTTCGTCCAGCCAGATCCTGGCGGACAATACATGATGGGGACGGGACTACTACTACTGAGGCCTCGTCCTAAAAGGCACCGGCTGCGCCCAGGCAAGATGCGGGGAGGAATGGATGATATACCGTGTGTATATGTATATTTATGTTCATTTTGTACATTTCTAAAAATAAAGTTTAATGGAAATACTTAGTAGGCCTATCCTTTCTTCCCTGAATTCATATATAGCAAACCATGATTTGATTTATCATCAAACAGTAGTAGTTTATAACGGGTAAAAATAACTTACTCTTTGTTATGACGGCTCGTAGGCCACAAAGACAAGGAGACATACACGAGTTTACAAAACCACGGCACATTTATTGTCGTAAATGCAGATATAGGTGGTTGAGAGGATCGCAGTTAGTCTTCCTGCAGCCGCTTTGGAGAGAGACTGGGGCCGTAGTGTCCGGAGGTGTCCGTGATCGTGCTGATTAGCCTCTTCAGCTCCAACCCATCGTAAGACAAAGGCCCTGGGGCCGTCACACTCTTCTATAACAACAGTTACAAATATATATGTATATAAAATATATGGCTGTGCCGACGCCATGATAAGACTGATGTTACGCTGAGAGCAGCCGGGAAAAGCACTGTTAGACATGGGCGCAGCCTCTCTGGTGGTTGACTAATCAGAACGAGTGGCCGAGCTGACCAATCGGAGCACACTAGGCTCACAGGGAGGGGGGGCTAGAGCTCCAACAAGCCGTTTAGTGGAGAAAGTGAATACTGCTGAATACACATGCTTGACAGAGATGCTGTATGCGAAACCAATGTGAGTTTGGAAAATTGCACAGTATAAATCTATTTTAGTATACCTCAACAATGTAATTATGATCAGTGGAAATGGCCATGACATGGGCCCTTTAAAATGTGCTAAATATATACACTGCAAAAAACAAAAAAAAGAGGAGTAAAAGTAGCCCCTGACTTGTTTTAATTTTGAAAGTAGCCCTCACCCTAAAAAAGGTTGGTGACCCCTGGTTCAGTTACTTCCACACTTCAAGAAGTAAAAACAATAAGTGTAGCTTGATATTGAGTAAGAAAAAGGTTGATAAACGCTGTGAGAATCGATCTACGGAGAGCATTTCGCCGCGATCCCAACTTGTCTATTACCAACGTTCAGGGAGCTCTATGCAAGTCAATGGGACTCCCTGATAGTTGAAACTCCACGTTAAAGGGCCCCCCTTGCGTTGGAAAGTGACGACAGGGACCCTGACGTCAACATAGGCCGAGTTGGGAGTGAGAATCTGAATTTTCTTTAAAATAAAAACATCTATATTGATTCTGACTTTTCTACATCCAACTCACAGGTTTATCATTACTTTGAGAAAAAAGATTATTAATTTACCCCTTTTAGAAATGAAGTTATTGTCAGTTGTTGTGGAAAGGTCATTTTCGAGCCTGAGACCTGAAAAACAGGCTTGGGGCTTAACAGGCTAGTCTACAAGTCTACTCTTTTTCTTATTGCACTGCACCTTTGCGGCTGTAACACCTGTAAATGTCCCAGTTGCGGGACAGATAAAGGATTTCTGATTCTGTTGGAATATCATTAAATTAATAGAGCAATCACGGCAATAATGATCCTTCATAAAATACAAATTAATGAATTAAATGTAGAGAAAAATTCTTGCCGTTGTTATTCCAAAGTGAACTCTCCCATGGTAATATAAATGCCATGAGAAACAGCCTGCGGGCTGAATGAATCGTTGCATGACTGTAGTTGAAAGACAACTGTTTTTGTCAAAATTAGATTAAGTACCACACAAAGAGAGTGATTTATGACCCTCATAAACCTTAGTCCCGCCTCCACAAAACACATGCAACACACACTAACACACACACAAACACAAAAAACACACCCACACACAAACTGTGACTCTAAATGGCAGTTTGTGATTTTAAGGCAGTGAAACAAGGTCGTTTTTTTTATACATTTACTGATTTTTGCTTAATTCTCTCACCAAGGTACTGTAATGGTGCTTTTCCACTGCAGCACGCGATCATAAGATACGCTTATAATAAGTGCTTTGTCTGAATATATGTTCTTTAAGAATGTGACTCTAAATGGTTAGCTTGTGATTTTTAACACTTTTTCAGTAAGACAATCCAGTATTTGTTAACATCAATGATTTGTTTGTGTTTACTAAGATACTTTCAGTTACATTTTGATGTATGTAAAAATTGACATCTGTTAGGATATGAAGTACTTTGTAAGGAATGGGGTTTCCTTAATGGCAGTTTGTGATTTTTAACACTTTTTCAGTGAAACATTGCAGTTTTCTTTTGATTACTTTACAGATTTCTTGCTGTTTTGGTGTTACTAAGATACTTTCAGTTACATTTTGATGTATGTAAAACTTTACATCTGGTAGAAATATGAAGTACCAGATATGTCATATTTAATGCAGCCGAACCATGTATTACAATGCCGTTATGTGATGACCTCCAAAGAGAAAAGCAAGCAAACTCGGAATAAAGTATTATTTTATTTTAAAAATATTTTTCGGATTTCACATCAACAGTAAGTCCGGTTAACTAAAATGTCCGTGCGGAACAATAACCCCAACTCATAAAAATTGACATCTGTTAGGATATGAAGTACTTTGTAAGGAATGGCAGTTTGTGATTTTTAACACTTTTTCATTTCATTACTTTACAGATTTCTTGCTGTTTTGGTGTTACTAAGATACTTTCAGTTACATTTTGATGTATGTAAAACTTTACATCTGGTAGAAATATGAAGTACCAGTGTTAGTGAAAATCGTTTCTTTACATGTCACAGTTTACCCCTTTACTCTTATCAATGTTTTTGAGAGAACAGTGTCTCCCATTGTCTTTACACACACACACACACCACACACACACACACACACACAACACACACACACCACACACACACACACACACACACACCTGTTACTCTAAATGGCAAGTTGTGGTTTTTAACACTTTTTCAGTGAAACATTGCAGTCTTTTGATAACTTTACTGATGTTGTGTTACCAAGATACTTTCAGTTACATTTTGATGTAGTATTACGCAAAGTGTTACGTGATTATGAGATTGCTCTCATACTTGTTTGATTCTGAAATTGTATATATTTATATAAATATATATATAAATATATATCTGTGTGTATATGTCCGCATCTGTAGCCTGTTATTGTCTCAATACCGCACTGTCAATTAATTAAAGTAAATATATAAAAGTCATCATGAACACAGTTCTGTCCATCAGACAGAGTGCTGCTGTGCCTCCTGTCATCATTAATGGACGTCTCTTTAAAATGACCGTTCAGAGGAGAGGATTTCTCATTTCTCTAAACGCCTGCTGCTTCCACTCCTCTCTCCTCGGTTCCCCTCCTCGACTCCTCCGCTCGCATCTCCTGTGGGCGATTGAGAAACGGCCCATGGATGTAGGGAACCCATGCGCAGCTTACTTCCGGGTTTTAGGACGGTCACTTCACCGCTCTACTTCAAGTGTTAATCTGTACGCCAACTACCTAAATCTGCTTTATGGTTGTCAAGTTCTGATTGGGTTTGGTTGATTGACTCCTGCCTAAACTTGAAAAAAGGCCTGGTTCACTCCAAAGGACACACGGGACAACTCAGTCTTGAGTCTTTCCTTTTCATTTGAGATACTGTAGAGTTCTTTTAGCTCCATGCAGCTTAATTTAGCTTCCATGTTGCTCATTCAGACGTTTTAGGTTGAAAACCAGCAGTGTCTCTGGGTGAATCCTTTCCAGTCAAGCCTCTCCTTTCTGCCACTCACAGTGAAGTGTTTCTCCTTTTGTCCTCTGCTGAGAGTGTGCTGTGCATCTCCAGGTGCTTTGCATCAGGCTCATTATATACGTGACTCTTTGCTCTTCTTTGAGCCACATCTGTAGTGGAACCACAGATTTTAGGCTCCCTGTCACCACCTGCTGGACTGGAGCCAGATTTAGAATTTGCCCTTCACTGTTTTTATCTGATATCATTATCCTTATTTTAATATTGACTTTCGTCTCGACAATGGTTTTCACTTTCTTTGGTTCATTTGTTGAACCTATATGTTTGTATAATAGTGTGTGTGAGTTTAACTGTATGTATTAAACTAAAACGGTAAACTTAGATTTTATTTCTGCTTTTTAAACTGTAGTATGTGCTCATGTGTTTCATTGCATTTGATATTGAGGTAAAACAAAATCTAGTTTTATAGTGATCAAATATACAGCAAGTTTCAGAACAATTACTTATTTATTGTTTAAATAAAGGTGAATGTATTCTTGAATTAATATCACGTTATAAGCATAATATGTTACATAGTTTATCTGTTAATTATGGCTGTCTTTTCACACTTATATGGTCTTGACGTCCTCTACAGTGGACATACTGTAACATTTAAAATTACATTTAAAAAGTCTAAATTGCAAGATGTTTTTTTTGTTTAGTTTTTTTAACCCTAAATAGGTAGGAAATAAAATTAAAAACAATTGGAAGACACTAGTACTTCACATAATAAAATACACAACAGCTGTAGCCTGAGATATGCTGTCGGTGCGTAGGTGCGTGTGTGTGCATGTGACAGGTCTCAGTTGGTTGGTTTCCCCTGCTTACTGTTAATAATTGTAAATAAAACGTTTGGCCCGTAATTACGTTTTCCCCTTTGTAGCGACCAGAGAGAGGTGAGGGACCTGTGCTGTTTGAACCTGTGCTCCCCTGATCCGAACACCAAAGCACTAATCCACTGCGCCACACAACATCCCTTCATCCCTCCCTTCCATCATGCCTTCATCCCTACATCCCTACATCCCTTGATCCCTACTTCCCAACATCCTCTGCCTGTCACCATTCATATTTAACTTGTGTATATTTTAAAATGTCTAATTCTAGGAATTATCTGGGGGCCCGTAATCAGCCCGAGCAGATCATGCCGGAGACGGAATCCCCCACTCTAAGTCTCCCATAGCACGTCCTCCCAGACCAGAATATCTCATCACCCCCTCCATATCAATTCATTTGTTACTTCTTGCAATAAACCTACAAACATCACACTTTTTTGGCGTGGTCCCTGCTAATGAATTATCCATTACACCTCATCTATCTGCCCCAGCTTTTATACAGTATGTATTATATTAAAAGTCTAACTGACCTCCCAGCATGTAAAATAGGTGATGAGAAATACATGGATACAATCGCAGATCTGCTTAAATAGAAACGCTGTTCTCTATCTCCGCAGGGTCCAGGTATGTGTAGGGTAGTTCAAGATGTGCGTTTCTTGTTGTTATTGCTTCACTGAGGTACGACAATGCTGCTTGGAATCCTTTATCATCTGCTTAGGCTCAGGCTCATCAAATCGTTGCTCTGGGTATGTTCCCAAGGGAATCTGCCAGAAGGACAAAATCAGAAAGGAAAGTTTGTAGTAAAAAAGAAGAAAACATCAGGATAGGACATCCTTCTGTAAGTATTTATGACGCCAAACTTACATAGCCTGAGTATCTGTCTGAAAGCAACCAAAACAACGCTGCTAATTTGACTGTCTCGCCAACATTCGGGAGGCTCTCAGGACCGTCTTCATGCTTGACTGCCCCTTGGTGGTTGGAGGAGGTTTGCGCAGAAGGAGCGTGCCGTTGGGGGCCCAGGAGTTGTAGTCATACTAAATTATGGAAAAAAACATTATAGGAGAAAAGGCAACATTTACTCCATTGTAATGCTCAGCTAATGTCCTGCAAACGGAATGTTTATTGTAAAGGAAACGAAAGCAGTTGGATGGTCTGCCAAACTTAAACTATTTACCTGCCCACTGTGTACGGCAGCATGTTGAACCGTCGTTGTGAAGATCACCATGGTTGTGAACTTGACCACTTCCTCGACAGTATGAAAGGCTGCTGGAAACCCTGTTGGCAGCACAATATGTTCATAACCACATCATGGGTTTATTATTATATTTACAAATGACTTCAGAATATGGGACAAATACCTGATGCTTTGTTCCTAAGAAGCCATGTGTGAAGACCTCACTGATCCAGTCCTGCAGCTCAGTGTCTCTATGCACCTCACAGTCTGAGGGATAATAGTGCTCCACTACTGCTTTCACAAAGCTGGTAAACACAAAACAGTTGTATTTTTAATAATATGAGTGCCTGAGAAAGTCTCTAATGGTTTTTGTACAATGAATCACTGTGGACAGTCACAATATCTATAGGTAAAACCTTTGGATGATGTTCCACAGCTTCAGGCCATCATCTCTGTAGTAAAAGTTGGGGATAGACTCCAGTCCTCGTGCAGCGATGTTCTCCGGCAGACAGAGAGAGCTGTAGGTCATTTCAGAGAGATCCCTTCTCATGAGCTCATGTATTCCATCACGTCCAAGTGAACTCTAACAAATCAAAAATACACATATACCATCAGACACATTTATTGACATCAAATTAGAAACCATCCAAAACGGCCTAATCTAAGCTGCAAGGTGTGGTATGAATTTTATTTTATTTATAATTGTAATAAATATATCAATTTTAAAAAGCCTTACATTACTTAGGCGCCGTTTACACGAGGAGAAAACTGCTTGTATCTGCATAGTTTCGCGTGCGTATATATATTATTTACACGAGGCCGATAGAAACTGACCCCACAAACAATAACGGGTCCCAAGGTGGATAGATTTGCAAACGAAACACTCTGGGGGGTCAACCGAGTCCGTGTAATCACCTCGATACGAATATTTCCTGAAAAAATAACGATAGCCCCGCCTCTCCCCACCTCTCCCACCTCTCCTGCTCACTGCTGTATCAACTATCAAAAATAGCTGTGTTAATTAAACGCACAAGGGGTTCTTGAATGAAATAATATTATAAAAGGCAAACCAGAATTGTTAACGCTATACCTTAAACAAAATAAACAGAGTCAGATTTCATGCATTGATCCATTATATTGACAAAGGAGGATCTCACCCGGTGTTTGTAGAGAATATCTCTCTCTTTCTGAGCCGTCCTCTCCACGGAGTTGTTTTCTTTCGTGTTTCTTGGTCGGGATGCAATATCCACAGATTGGTTTCTTTCAGTTTCTTTCAGTTTCAGTTTCAGTTTCGGGGCTTAAACAGAAGGGTAGCCATGGCAACATTGCAGCGGGGCTGCTCGGTTGCTCTTCTTCGCGGCTTTTGGTGTATTTTGGCGGAAGTTACAGCGCCACTTACAGTCCCAGCATATGTACTACAGCGTTTCCAGCGGCCTCGTTTGAACAGACACGTTAAATGAAACAAATGCATGTGAACGGAAGACTTTTTTGAATACGCATACTGTGCATAAACGCAAACGGTCCCGTGTGAGCGGGGCCTTAAAGCCCCATCAGGTCCGAATAGAGTTAGGCGGCTCTAATGTTTGTGTGAAGAGTGTGCCGGAAGTGAGGAAACAGCAGCTGAACAGACAAAGAAAAAATAAATAAAAGTCCAAATAAGATGCTTGATTCAGCAGACAACAGGCAGAACATCACCAGGGTAACTGAAGGAACCTATAAGCAAACACAACTGAAATCAATTACAATTTTTGTATTAAAAGTTCAATACATACAAAAATAATGGTTCATAAAACCAGTTTCCTCAGACGATCTGTGAAAAGTAAGTAACCAAAAAAACAGTGAATGACAAATAGCAAAACGATCTTCAAGTACAATCAAAGATACAAAAACAGTGAGACACACATGTAATACACACATTAAAGTTGTGTTATATCTCTCACAGGCTCTGCCCTCTACTGGACTCTATGGGTACTTCCCCTTGATCCTATCATGCAAGCATTCATCCACTGAGACTTTCTAGGGACCCAGAGCTCGACGTGGTGGATGGAGGACCTCGAGGAAGGAGTGCCCTTCGTGTTCGCCATACCAGCGAACCGGGCGGGTCCGCTCGTCGGGGAGAGGGACGACGATGGCGACACCTCGTCGTCTGATGTTTCCGGCGACCGCCAGGAAGGCCAGCAGCACAGGTCTGCGCAACAGGACTGAGTGATGACTATGGCGGCGGAGCGTGCAGGCTTGCCGTTCCCCCCACCGCTGCCACCGAGGCCGGTGAGCCACCTACGTCAGGGCTTCTTCATTTCACCCCCCTGCCAGACATCTGGCGGTGTGTGGAGGCCACTTGGCGACAGCCACTGAGAACGAAGGCTCCGGTGGCGACATGGGCCGGAATCCTCAGAGTGCATGGCCACTCGGACACGGAGTGTCTCACCTGCGCCCTTTCATGCGCGGGTGAGAGTGATAAACTGCGCTATACGGGTACAGGGACATTATTGCCGGCGTAGCAGGGTTAGAAAACATTTAACGCCGAGTGTAAAAACTCAGTTTGATGCATTTCACTGTTTGGGTGAAAGCATCATGGCGGAGCGCGGGCTCCCATGAGAGCGCGCCGCGGTGCGTTCAAGGTCCTCAGTAGAGAGTCGGCCCTTTCTGTGTCGACCCCCCATGGGCAGAGCTTCCCTTCGCGGGGAGTTTTGCGGCGGGACAGGTTGCCAGAGAGTACCACAGCTTTATCGCTGGGGCCCCACAGCTGATTGCACATCCTCTAACACAGTGTTATGGGGAATGGAAGCGCAACTGCGTGTTAACGGAGTGGATGGACAGGACGCTGAGACTGGGTTATTCACTCCAGTTTTGCAGCATCCCTCCTCTGTTCACAGGCATAAGAGAGGCAAAGCTATCATCCCGAGGGGAGATAGGTTTTCTCTCAGCAGAGGTTCAGGCCTTGGTGCAAAAACAGGCAGTGTCTGCTGTGCGCACGCAAGACAGAGAGGGGGGGGGGCATTATTCCCTATACTTCCTGGTTCCCAAAAAGACAGGCAAATTCAGGCCCATTCTGGATCTTCGCAGTCTGAATCTCCACATTGCACACAGAAAATTCCGGATGTTTACTATAAAACAGTTACTGGGACTGGTGCAGCCAGGCGATTGGTTTACAACCATCGACCTGAAGGACGCTTACTTTCATGTCGAGATTGCTCCGAAACACAGAAAGTATTTGCGTGTTGCCTTCCAGGGGGTGGCCTACGAGTACAGCAGACTACCGTTCGGCTACTCCCTGTCCCCACGCACGTTCAGCAAATGTGTGGCCACAGCGCTCCAGCCGCAGCGCGGCCGTGGCATGAGAGTTTTCTTTTATCTGGACGACCTCATAGTTATGGCCAGGTCCAGGGAACGGGCAATGTTTTACACAGCCCAATTGATCCTACACCTAACCAAGTTGGGTTTTGCGATCAATTGGAAGAAAAGCACCCCCATACCTCACCAACAGGCGTTGTATTTGGGAGTGGTGCTCGATGCAGGCAGGCTACGCGCCACCCTGTCAGAGAGCAGACAGGCATCCTTGCTTCAGGCAGTTTGCAGACTGCGACAGGGGGCAACAGTGACAGCTTTGACTATCATGCAGACCCTGGGTCTCATGGCAGCTGCTCACATTGTGGTCCCGCTGGGGTTACTGCATATGCGCCGCCTGCAGAGGTGGTTCTCCAGCCTGCGTTTAGATCTCAAGAGACACAAACGGTGTCTGGTGACCATCCCGCCCTCAGTGGAGGGCAACCTCCGGTTCTGGGGTCCCCGGATCACCTCTTTATTTAACGGAGTGAGTGTGGAGGACATATGCATGGCGGCGTCTTGGTCAACGCCAGGCCCCTTCATAAAGTTTTATCTCTTGGACATGTCTGGCTCCTTTTCATCGTCTGTGCTTGCTGGGGCAACGCAGGACTGGTGAGGAGGGAGGGGGCTGTGGGTCAGTGGGCATCTGACCCCCTCCCCGGGCGTAATGCGCTTACATGGGCCCATAGGGGTTGGAGGACTCTTTCCCCCTGCTTAAGGGCATGGGGGGGGGGGGGGAGTCCTCCACGTCATAGCACACCTCCGCGGGGTAAGCGCGTCAGGGTGTGCTCTGTCAGCCACAGCCTCCGAGGCCTCCTTTTATACGGTGAGATGCTCGGGCATTCGGGTAGGCCCGCCCCGGGGCCGGCTACGCCTAGAAAGTCTCAGTGGATGAATGCTTGCATGATAGGATCAAGGGGAAGTACCCATAGAGTCCAGTAGAGGGATCCGCCTGTGTTTATATAACAAGGGTTACCATAAGTAACCCCTTGTTTCATGTTTCAAAAGATGTGTTTTAGATGTGTGCAACATCTTCACGGATACCTCTCACCCCCAGCCATAACCTGTTTGCACTTCTGGCCTCTGGCAAGCATTTCAAAAAGGTATTTCTTAGAGTACTGTAGTTTCCTTTGGAATTCACATGTTGTGTTACGTTAATCTCAGCATAGTCACATACGTTGCATTCAACCTCGCAAAGTAATTGGGTTTAATCAAGGGAACTTGTTTGCAAGCATTTCTCTTTTTATTTTGAAAATGTCTCAGCTTTACTATCAACCATCTCTATTATAGACATAATATACTGAAAATCAATCAATAAAAATGATAAGCATTATTTCAGAACAAGGGAATACAAAAAACCTGCACTACCTCTGTTGTGTGGAGTACTTATACCTTGTAAATTGGGTGAATCACAGGGAAGCTGCGGAGAGCTGCAAGAGCGAAAACCTCTGCCAGAAAGTGAGTTCTCATGAGGTGATGGACTGATCCGTGATCCATGCAATCTGCATTTTTTATGAACATCTTGGCTAGCAGCCAGTCAGTTTCTGGATCACTGGGCAGGAAGATGGGGTTCTTCTCAGATGGTTGTTGATTCAACTGGAAATTGATAAGAAATTGATTATTAACTCTCCCTTTACGATACCTCAAAGACGGTTTTCCATAGACTGACCATGGTAAAGACCCATAACATTACATGCTGGCTTTTAATGGATTTTACAGTACCTGTATTGCAATTGGCATCAGTTTGTTTTCTGGGTTCACGTTGAGCAAACAGAGACCAGCAGTCACGTGCAGAGGTTCACCATTATAGGCTGCAGGGGGAATTCCATCCATCTTCTTCTGGTCATAAAGGAACATGTTGCCTTTCTGGAAAGACATCAGAAAGAAGTGTTTAAGACATCGAGAGGTATCGCAGAATTGTAATAAGTCAAGGAAGTATGACAGAGGGATGGTAAATGGACAAATCGTGATTCTGAAAACAAAGATTATTATCCATTTAAAGTTAATCTTCATTCATACCTCCATTTCCTTCTGCAGAGAGCTTCCCTCTTCCAGGAACGGCTTCACCATTTCCTCTGTGACCGGGAAGTTTGTGGGAAGCTCTGAGCAGCGCTTTATAACACCAGGGTTGACTCCATTCAGGAACTGATATCCATAAAAGTCATCTTCCATCCAGTGGTCTGCAACATACTCTGGAAGAATAGCAATTGATATATACAAAATATAACATAATTATATATTGGGTTTAATAAGAATAACAATTGGTACATTTAATAAAATATAATATCATTTATCTAAAATGTTTTTAGGGTTTCAGGTTCAACAAAATCATCATTGTCATTGACTGTAAAGCAAGAATGTTGGTCAGGTATTTAAATAATTTTAACTTTTACAGAAATACTTAACTTTGTAGAAAACAAAACATTTTACAGAACAGGAAAAACATCTACTGAATATCTATCTATCTATAGATAATATCTATCTATATCTATCTATATGTTGTTATGAAACCATGACATAGATGGGGTGAGTTACACTGACAACTGGTTACTGGGATAAAAAGAAAATACCTGATATTGTTGTCTTTTTATACCAGAATATTTTTTTTATGTCTTCAATGCTTTCCCATTGTGCAGTAGATCCTAGCAGCCCCTTAACCTTGAGTTCAATACCACTGAAGTAAAACAAGGAACAATTAGAACACAGGAATAAACAACATACAGAAATGAATGGCAATTTACCCTTTCCCTCAATATATAGAAATCTAAAGAATAGAGCTATATAATAATACATATATACACATTTAATGACATATATTGACCCACATTTTAGTTCTTGAGTAATTGATGTCAGCTGTTCTGGAATCGGAGTAGCTGATTTCAGCTGGGAGCTCAGACACGTCATTGAAACTGTTGATATGGGGTAGTCCTTCACCCATACTGTTCCATCTAATAAAACAAACAAAGTTACCCAAAAGCACAAAGACATTTCTCCAGATAAACTTTGGCGACAAACGGCAGCTCTACTGCACACATGGAAACTTACTGGAACAAGCTCTTTTTGAGCATCAGCTCTTTCTTTCGGTGGTCAATCAACAGGGGGTGATCATCCTCAAAAGCTTTCATTGCTGAGACATGAAAGAACATTATAGCAGTCAAATTTAAATGTCCAAAGCCAACAAGATGTAAAAAACTGACAATAATTATCTATATTAATCAGTTATTTGGGGACATTGATGCAGACCTCTCCCTCCTCTCAGCTCCACATTTCTCCCCTGCCAATCCATCTGTAACAGGGGTAAAGAATAACATCTCCTTCTGGAGTCGTCACCACCATTTTGGAGAAGTACCACTCATTTTCTGGAGACATAAATACTGGTCCTTCTCAACCTTAACCAGCAGAAGTTTGCCCAGAGAAAAACTGGTTTTCAAGGTGTAGCTCCCTGGCTTGGAATAAGAATAAGAATAAGAATAATTATATTATTATGATACAGATTATTAGAAGCCTCAGCCAAAACGAAATTATCTTTTTAAAGTGGTCAGCATTGTATTACATGTGATGATAGCCCATTACGTCAACTGGCTGGGTTGAAATGTACAGTATAGAATACCAGAGCCCAGTCTGTTAATATTAAGGTTTTTCTTTTATAATAGTGGCTTATTTCAAATGAGTCCTCTCACTCTCACCACTAAAGTTAAATGTATCATTTGACTGTACCATACATGTAAAAGGCCATTAGATTGTGTTTATATCAGTGTTTCACATTGAGAGTATAAGAGTTATAGCAGTTAACGTCACATAGATCACACGTTAAACGTAAAGGATTTGGCGACTCATTACAAAAATGTGGCTTACTGTATTAAAGATCAATATGGGTTTACGGTATTTTACAGGTGTTGAACTAGTGTGGTATACATTTGCGCTAAGTCTTGCACTAAATTATGACAAATCTAAAGTGCTTACTTGATGATGCAATCTGTTATGTACAGACAAGTGCAGATGTTTAACTGGGTTTCACTTACTGCCCCTGTTTGAAAGTCGAAGCCATAGTTGTCCATCAAAGTTCGCTCACTCTGCCCCTCAGTTCCAAATAAGGTGACATAAATGTAGTCCGATGTTCCTGCATATTGCAGATCACCCGTTGTTATCTCTAGCTTGTACTCAGCCATGTCACCTGTGGAGACTGTTTGGAAAAATAAACACATTTGAGTCTCTTAATTTACAGAATGAAGGCTCCAATACGCAGCAAAACAAAACAATGCTGACATTGCCTGTGCATTGTGAACCTTCTTTCATGAAAACATTTGAATTTGGATACAATGCATTTACCCAAAACATGTTTTTTGAAACTCTAAATATTTGTCCACAGGCATCCAAAAACCTTATTATTGTGGCAGTAGCCGCAGTGGGGAGGATAGGTGAATGTATTTGTTTAAAGTTGGTTTGATTACACCCAGGGGCACTCCTTGTGAACAGGCAAGGCAGGCAACTGCTTGGGGCCCCGGACCAGAAGGGGGCCCAAAATGTTGCTGTTGGCTGTGCGTGTGTGATGAAAAGCTGGTTCGAGGGGCAATGTTTGCCTAGGGCCCCCACCGACTCTAGGATCGCCACTGATTACACCATTCACAATTCCGACAAGCCACCTTGGGAGTTTCACCCAAGGAAATATGAACAGGTTTTCTGTTATAGATAGGACACACAGGTTTGAATACTAATGGAGCAGTGCCCTGTACTACGAAGCCAGTTCAACAGACCCTGGATATGTTTGAGTTACCCGGCTTAACTAACCCTAACAAACGACATCTCGCTAAGCGGTCCTACGACGCTGGTTATCAACTCGGTAAATCAACCCAGGGTTTCTCTTTCCGGCTGAGAGCGCGTTCACGTGAAAGGGGCGGGGTTATCAATATTTGACCAATCACAAACAGGGACAAGTGTACTGACAGCGCAGCGTCATACTTCCTGAATGAAAAGTAAACTATCACGTTAGACAAATACGAATAAGTTAAACTTTAAACATCTATGACTTAAACACTTTATCCAGGATAAAAGCAACATAGTTGCACCTGCAAGGTGCAGGAAGAACAGCTGGTTGAATGCGTACATCAGTGGCGTCGCCTGGCCTGGGCATCCGGGGCTTTAGCCCCGAATGTTTTTTCTGTAGCCCCGGACAATTCTCCCTCAATAATATAATACATTAACCGTGCTTTACGTGAACCTCATCATGACACGAGAGGATGGCAGCACTGTAATTTCCCGTGTTCAGTGAATGCAACAGAGGCATGACACCAGACCAATCAGAGAGTTGCATGGAAATAAACGTGTGCTTGTGTCATTCAAGCTCGGCTCTGTGTGTGTGTGGCAATAGCGCATTTAGTGTGATAGAGGGAGAGAGAGAGAGAGAGGGACCGGGACCGTGCCAGCAGGGACCGTGTTGTTAGCATCTGGTTAGCTGCTGCACTAACGGACATAAGGAGCTGTTTGTTCCACAACAAGCTGGAGGAGAGTCCTCTCCTCTCAGACTGAGAGACTCAGGTGAGCTAAAGGACTCTCTGAGTGTTTAGATACTTAACTTTAGTCTAAGTTATCTCAGTGGGTCTCAAACGGTTTGGTCACAAATTATTCAAAAGATTATTTCCGCGGCACACCTTCATATGATCATTATAGTTATAAAAAAAATAAGAGAATAAAGGAAAAACAGTTATGAAATACTATATGGCAGTAAAACAAGAATAGAGTTTAAAAGGGGAGTGATTAGTAAAATATCCATGAAGAAAAAGTACATCTGTTTACAGTTCTGCTTCATATGGGTGTTGAGAGAGGTATCCATAGATCTCTTCATTTTGCTCTCAAAGTGCACCAGATTGATGCATTTAACTTCAATATTTAAAAACAAATCTTCCCGGGGGAGCATCCCCCCGGACCCCCTAGAGGAGGTGAGGTCCGCCCCCCACTCATAAAACCACTTTACCCCTGCCTATATGCCGTGAGCTGATTATCGAGCCTTCATTGTAACAGTCGCGGGTGTACTGTGTGTGTGCGTGTGGGGAGTGTTGCAGTAAAAAATGCCACTGTAGTGCCGCTGCCACTGTGGGCTAAGCCCTGAATGTTTTCAGGTCCAGACGACGCCCTGGCGTACATTAACAGTTTTATGATATCACTGGCCCGTCTAAGACACGAGTGGATCTGACTTTAATTACATTTGACTCGAGTGTTTCTTCAACTTAATGTGTTGTTTTAAATAATACTTCTGCATACAGTATGTGACAATGTAAGTGTTGCACGGCCAGATACGGCTCGAGAAGCTGACTCAGATAAGGAAATATATGATACATTATGATGTGATATGATCTGATATGAATGATAATGGGACACATCGATGTCTGCACTCACAGTGTGCGGACTGTACGTAATGTTACTTTGCTCCGGTTACTTATGTTGTGGCAGATATTTAAGTAAGCTTTCTTAACGCTAATGTAATAATAGTCAGATTGCTCTGAAGATGGGAGGTGATTCTATACAGTAAATGTTCATGTTCACACAGTAGGTGATTTTTGCCAGACCTCTTTCCTGCATACGGCAGTTTAAACTGTATTTATTTTATCCTGTAATATGACTTGATAGCTTTAAACTCCGCACACTGAGCTCTGATTGGTCAGCAGGCGGTGCTTTCACTGAGTTGATCTCTTATTTGGAACTCTGGAGCAGGTTTGGTGTTCAGCATAAGTTACCATGGAGATCTACCCCGGTAAGAAGTGAACCAGCGTCGTAGGACCGGAAACCCTGAGTTAACACTGAAGTTACCTTCGCTAACCGGAAAAAAAAACGGCTTCGTAGTACAGGGCACAGGAGACGTGGTTTCAATTTATCAAAAATATACAATTTTAAAGCACAAGTCAATTGTTAAAATGCAGTTTAAAACAGTCACACAGGGCTGTAACAGAAAGGGAAAAATGAATTAGGGGCTGAGGCTTACCAGTGGGGAGATAGGGTCGACGGGGGAGCACATCACACACAAAAGAAGGGAAGAAAACCACCAGCTTCAGCTCTCAGTACCTACGTTGGGAAACAAAGAGGGAAACGCAGTTAATGGGGGCAAAATACGTAAATCAAATAACAAACAAACAAACACAATATCAAATATGTTCTCATGAACAAAAGATGATAAAAACTTGTATAGACACTTAAAATAAAACAAATCACAAGAGAAAAGGTTCAGTCAAACAAAATAATCAATTAACTAGAACAAAATAAACAAACTAGTTTAAATCAAGATGGCCAAAGTAAGAACAAATGACAGAGGGAGTTAGCCCCAGGGGTAGCCAACACGGTGCCCGCGGGCACTTAGTCGCCCGCAGGGGCAACGTGAGTCGCCCGCAGGGCATGTTCTAAAAATAGCTTGCCAAGCAAATCCAAAATGTATAAAATACACAAAACAAAAAAGGAAATGTAATTAAAAGAATCTACCCTATGCATAAACGAAACCTAAATCATAGCGAACTCTATCTACTTACTATAACTCTATCCCTCCTCCCCCCACCCCCACAATGAATATCGACCAATCACGTTCTTGCTTGATTTGCGGGACCAGCGTTGCAGTCGGGAAGAAAAGCAATGTGGCACCTCCCCGCTGATTTTCCTTCTGGCAGAATCTACACAACACATCAGCCCCATTGAACAGCCTATCATGCTAGCCTATACAACACATGGGGGCAGAGTTTTACTCTGTGTGCTGCAACTTGCATATATATTTATTGCACTTGACGCATACACACGCATGGCGTAATTACCACCTGGGACAGGGGGGAAATGTCCCCCGCTCTTTTCGAAATCCCGTTTGTGTCCCCCCACTTTACAAATATGTTTATTATTATTTTTTAACGCAAGCCGTCATCGCCACGGAGGAGCACACAGCCTCTGTGAGCGAGAGAAGAGAGAGAGAGAGAGAGAGAGAGAGAGAGAGAGAGAGAGAGAGAGAGAGAGACGAGAGAGAGAGAGAGAGAGAGAGAGAGAGAGAGAGAGCTAGGGAGAGCACACCTTTATCTATTTAATATAGATAAAGTAAGAAATCATTCAATGTGTACTATATTGTATTTGAAAGGGGAGTGATTAGTAACATAAGCATAAAAAAAGAAAGAATGCTAACTAGGTAACATAAGATAAGAATAAACAAGTTTAAATGATTTGTTATTGGTTGTAATCATATTCTAAAGATGTTTGGATTTTTGAAAAGTATACAGCTCCCTTTCATCTGAGTGTTGAGAGCTGTATCCATAAATTCATGTTGTGCTCAAAGTGCACCAGATTGATGCATTTAACTTCTACATTTAAAAAAATCTTCCCGGGGGAGCATGCCCCCGACTCCCCTAGAGGAGGTGAGGACCACCCCCAAATAAAGCAGGTTAAAATAATTAGATTGCATACATGTTCTTTTAGTAAACACTGAAAACGGGTCCCACAGACCCAAACAGCACACAAAGGTTAAAGGTAAGCATATAATAATGTTAAAATGTGCTAAATATATACACTGCAAAAAACAAAAAAAAGAGGAGTAAAAGTAGCCCCGACTTGTTTTATTTTTTGAAAGTAGCCCTCACCCTAAAAAAGGTTGGTGACCCCTGGTTCAGTTACTTCCACACTTCAAGTGTCGGCCCAAGCAGGAAGGCGTGCAGTTAAAGCAACAGTTTGCTGGTGAGCGAACCTAAAACATCTTAGTTTTACATTTTTTCTCTTGGATTTATTTGCATTGCATTGGATATTGAGTTAATCCAAAACTGACAGAAAGTATTGAGGTTACATTCATTCAGCAAGTAGTACATGTACTGTATAGTGTATTTTGTTATGAAATAATTGCAATGGGTAACATTGTACAAGTAACTCCGCCGACTCTGATAGTTTACCCTTATAAATGACATCAACAAAATAAAAGAGAACATCCTTTTAGCAGTAATTTACCTTTCACTCTCTTCACTTGACTTTCACTGCATTTCTCAAATCAATGCAAAACAAAAACATAATAACTCTAAACGAATTATTTGCAAATCCTTTTAGTATTCTTTTTATGGGTCTAACTGGAACAAAGAGCTTCTTACCTGTTGCTGCCTCCACGAGAATGTAGGTCATGCTAAAGGAACGTCTGGTTTTATAGGAACCGATTCATTCAGCCCGGAGGCTTTTTTTTATGGCATTTAGATTCCCATGGGAAAGTTCACTTTGGAATAACAACAGCAAGCACATTGCTGTTGTAATTGTACATCAATTACTGATTTGTGCTTAATTCTGTCACCAAGGTACTGTAATGGTGCTTTTCCACTGCAGCACGCGATCATAAGATACGCTTATAATAAGTGCTTTGTCTGAATGTTCTTTAAGAATGTGACTCTAAATGGTTAGCTTGTGATTTTACTAAGATACTTTCAGTTACATTTTGATGTATGTAAAACTTTACATCTGGTAGAAATATGAAGTACCAGTGTTAGTGAAAATCGTTTCTTTACATGTCACAGTTTACCCCTTTACTCTTATCAATGTTTTTGAGAGAACAGTGTCTCCCATTGTCTTTCCACACACACACACACACACACACACACACACACACACACACACACACACACACACACACACACACACACACACACACACACACACACACACACACACACACACACACACACACACACACACACTAGACTGTTACTCTAAATGGCAAGTTGTGGTTTTTAACACTTTTTCAGTGAAACATTGCAGTCTTTTGATAACTTTACTGATGTTGTGTTACCAAGATACTTTCAGTTACATTTTGATGTAGTATTACGCAAAGTGTTACGTGATTATGAGAGTGCTCTCATACTTGTTTGATTCTGAAATTGTATATATTTATATAAATATATATATAAATATATATCTGTGTGTATATGTCCGCATCTGTAGCCTGTTATTGTCTCAATACCGCACTGTCAATTAATTAAAGTAAATATATAAGTCATCATGAACACAGTTCTGTCCATCAGACAGAGTGCTGCTGTGCCTCCTGTCATCATTAATGGACGTCTCTTTACAATGACCGTTCAGAGGAGAGGATTTCTCATTTCTCTAAACGCCTGCTGCTTCCACTCCTCTCTCCTCGGTTCCCCTGCTCGACTCCTCCGCTCGCATCTCCTGTGGGCGGGACTAAGACGCGAGGCGAGGAGTCGAGGAGTCGAGGAGGGGAAATGAGAAATGAGAGAAAGGGATATTGACTGTATGGTGTAGTCTAAAATTACTCGGACTGTGATTTGAAAAGTGTGGTTTGCATCAAAGAGGAGGTAGAAAGAATGAAGTCCCACTCTGTCAGAATAAAAGTGCATCAAACATCAGCGAAATCAAAGTGAACTCGACAAATAGAACTCACAGTAGATCTACATACAGCTCTAGAGACCACTGCAGCATTTTCAGTGTCTCTGGTTTTACTATGTACTGTATAGGTATGTGTTTGAGTAAAATGATTTTAAAGACAAGCAGAAGTTAAATAGCTTTTTTATTAATTGCTAATAGAGAAAAAGAAAGAGGAACCTTCACTAACGTTAAACACACAGTAGCTGCATTCAATATCCATTAACCTGTTAAACCCTGAGCCTGTTTTTCAGGCCTCAGGCTCGAAAATGACATGCCCAGAACAAATGACTATATCTTAACTTCTAAAAGTAAATTAATAATCTTTTTTCTCAAAGCAATTATACACTTGTGAGTTGGCTGTAGAAGTGTCAGAATCAATATAGATGTTTTTATTTTAAAGTAAATTCAGATTGAACATAGTGAAAACATTTAAATTATAGTTTCCGTCTAAAAATAAAACATTACTTATAGCTGAGTTTCTTCCCGCCGGGGGGGCAATCGGCTTAAGTGGTTAAGAAGGTCTGAGACAACAAAATACACAGAAAGAAAAAAGAAAACATTCACCCTATTTTGTAATCAATTTGCCTGTAATCGATAAATAGGGGCCAGAGCAACACCTTACTAAATGAAGTTAACTTGTTAACCTAGGTTCAGGAGCATGCCCACGCCTCAACCCCGTCTCTAATCATGGCCATCTCTAATTATTCCCGGCCAAACATCCGGCCATAGCTTGTCTCCATCCTCTCAACCCACCCTCCCTACCATCTACCCATACGGTTCCCCTTCTACCTCATACTGAGCGATACACCTCTACATCCATTCATCCCTCAATCCTTACATCCCGTCATCCAGACATCCCTCATCCCAACATCCCGTCATCCCTTCATCCCAACATCCCAACATCCCTACATCCCTTCATCCCTCCCTTCCCTCATCCCAACATCCCTACATCCCAACATCCTCTGCCTGTCACCATTCATATTTAACTTGTGTATATTTTAAAATGTCTAATTCTAGGAATTGTCTTGGGGCCCGTAATCAGCCCGAGCAGATCATGCCGGAGACGGAACCCCCACTCTAAGTCTCCCACAGCACGTCCTCCCAGACCAGAATATCTCATCACCCCTCCATATCAATTAATTTGTTACTTCTTGCAATAAACCTACAAACATCACACTTTTTTGGCGTGGTCCCTTCTAGTGAATTATCCATTACACCTCATCTATCTGCCCCAGCTTTTTTGTATTATATCAAAAGTACAACTGACCTCCCAGAATGTAAAATAGGTGATGAGAAATACATGGATACAATCGCAGATCTGCTTAAGTACAAATACTGTTCTCTATCTCCGCAGGGTCCAGGTATGAGTAGGGTAGTTCAAGATGTGAGTTTCTTGTTGTTATTGCTTCACTGAGGCACGACAATGCTGCTTGGAATTCCTCTATCATCTGCTTAGGCTCAGGCTCATCAAATCGTTCCTCTGGGTATGTTCCAAGGGAATCTGCCAGAAGGATGAAATCAGGAAACAAAGTTTGTGGTAAAAAGAAGAAAACATCAGGATAGGACATCCTTCTGTAAGTATTTATGACGCCAAACTTACATAGTCTGCGTATCTGTCTGAAAGCAACCAACTCAATGCTGCTAATCTGACTGTATCGCCAACATTCGGGAGGGTCTCCAGGACCGTCTTCATGCTTGACTGCCCCTTGGTGGTTGGAGGAGGTTTGCGCAGAATGAGCATGCCGTTGGGGGCCCAGGAGTTGTAGTCATACTAAATGATGAAAAAAAACATTATAGAAAAAAAGGCAACCTTTACTCCATTGTAATGCTCAGCTAATGTCCTGCAAACACAATGGTTATTGTAAAGGAAACGAAAGCAGTTGGCTGGTCTGCTAAACTTATACTTGATCAATACATATTCTAATGCCCCAACTCTTTACCTGCCCACTGTTTACGGCAGCATGTGGAACCGTCGTTGTGAAGAACACCATGGTTGTGAACTTGACCACTTCCACGACAGTATGAAAGGCTGCTGGAAACCCTGTTGGCAGCACAATATGTTCATAACCACATAATGGGTTTATATTGTATCACTATGTGCATTCAAATATACTATTATAATATGTTTTATATTTACAAATGACTTCAGAATATGGGACAAATACCTGATGCTTTGTTTCCTAAGAAGCCATGTGTGAAGACCTCACTGATCCAGTCCTGCAGCTCAGTGTCTCTATGCACCTCACAGTCTGAGGGATAATAGTGCTCCACTACTGCCTTCACAAAGCAGGTATACACAAAACAGTTGTAGTTTTAATAATATGAGTGCCTGAGAAAGTCTCTAATGGTGTTTGTACAATGAATCACTGTGGACAGTCACACTATCTATGAATAGGTAAAACCTTTGGATGATGTTCCACAGCTTCAGGCCATCATCTCTGTAGTAAAAGTTGGGGATAGACTCCAGTCCTCGTGCAGCGATGTTCTCCGGCAGACAGAGAGAGCTGAAGGTCATTTCAGAGAGATCCCTTCTTATGAGCTCCATTAGTCCATCAAGTCCAAGTGAACTCTAACAAATCAAAAATACACATATACCATCAGACACGTTTATTGACATCAAATTAGAAACCATCCAAAACGGCCTAATCTAAGCTGCGGTATGAATCTCAATTTTAAAAAGCCTTACTTCAGTGAGAGCTCCATCAGGCCGGGCGTTATTGTTTAAGTCAAGAGTGTGCCGGAAGTGGGGAAACAACAGCTGAACAGACAGAGGGAAAACATATAAAAGTCCAAGTAAGATGCTTGATTCAGCAGACAACAGGCAGAACATCACCAGGTAACTGAAGAAACCTATAAGCAAACACAACTGAAATCAATTACAATTTTTGTATTAAAAGTTTGACTTTTTCAATACATACAAAAATAATGGTTCATAAAACCATATCCACAGACGATCTATGAAAAGTAAGTAACCAAAAAAACAGTGAATGACAAATAACAAAACGATCTTCAAGTACAATCAAAGATACAAAAACAGTGAGACACACATTTAATACACACATGAAAGTTGTGTTTCATGCTTCAAAAGATGTGTTTTAGATGTGTGCAACATCTTCACGGATACCTCTCACCCCAGCCACAACCTGTTTTCACTTCTGGCCTCTGGCAAGCGTTTCAAAAGGGCCTTTCTTAGAGTACTGTAGTTTCCTTTGGAATTCACATGTTGTGTTACGTTAATCTCAGCATAGTCACATACTTTGCATTCAACCTTGCAAAGTAATGGGGTTTAATCAAGGAAACTTGTTTGCAAGCATTCCTCTTTTTATTTTGAAAATGTCCTGTCTCAGCTTTTCTATCAACCATCTCTATTATAGACATAATATACCTGAAAATCAATCAATACAAATTATAAGCATTATTTCAGAACAAGGGAATACAAAAAACCTGCACTACCTCTGTTGTGTGGAGTACTTATACCTTGTAAATTGGGTGAATCACAGGGAAGCTGCGGAGAGCTGCAAGAGCGAAAACCTCTGCCAGAAAGTGAGTTCTCATGAGGTGATGGACTGATTCGTGATCCATGCAATCTGCATTTTTAATGAACATCTTGGCTAGCAGCCAGTCAGCTTCTGGATCACTGGGCAGGAAGATGGGGTTCTTCTCAGATGGTTGTTGATTCACCTGGAAATTGATAAGAAATGATTATTAACTCTCCCTTTACGATACCTCAAAGATGGTTTTCCATAGACTGACCATGGTAAAGACCCATAACATTACATGCTGGCTTTTAAATTGATTTTACAGTACCTGTATTGCAATTGGCATCAGTTTGTTTTCTGTTCACGTTGAGCAAACAGAGACCAGCAGTCACGTGCAGAGGTTCACCATTATAGGCTGCAGGGGGAATTCCATCCATCTTCTTCTGGTCATAAAGGAACATGTTGCCTTTCTGGAAAGACATCAGAAAGAAGTGTTTAAAACATCGAGAGGTATCGCAGAATTGTAATAAGTCAAGGAAGTATGAAAGAGGGATGGTTAATGGACAAATCCTGATTCTGAAACAAAGATTACCATCCATTTAAAGTTAATCTTCATTCATACCTCCATTTCCTTCTGCAGAGAGCTTCCCTCTTCCAGGAACGGCTTCACCATTTCCTCTGTGACCGGGAAGTTTGTGGGAAGCTCTGAGCAGCGCTTTATAACACCAGGGTTGACTCCATTCAGGAACTGATATCCATAAAAGTCATCTTCCATCCAGTGGTCTGCAACATACTCTGGAAGAATAGCAATTGATATATTAAAAATATAACATAATTATATATTCGGTTTAATACGAATAACAATTGGTACATTTCATAAATAATATAATATTATTTATCTAAAATGTTGTTGGGTGTTTCAGGTTCAACATAATCATCATTGTCATTGACTGTAAAGCAAGAATGTTGGTCAGGTATTTAAATAATTTTAACTTTTGCTGAAATACTTAACTTTGTAGAAAACAAAACATTTTACAGAACAGGAAAAACATCTACTGAATATCTATCTGTTGTTATGAAACCATGACATAGATGGGGTGAGTTACAGTGACAACTGGTTAATGGGATAAAAAGAAAATACCTGACATTGCTGTCTTTTTAAACCAGAATTTGTTGTGTCTTCAATGCTTCAACGAGAATGTAGGTCATGCTATCGGAACGTCTGGAACCGATTCATTCAGCCCGGAGGCTGTTTTTTATGGCATTTAGCCATGGGAATGTTCCCTTTGGAATAACAACAGCAAGCACATACTGTAATTGTACATTAATCACGTACTATTAATTTAATGATGTTCCAACAGAATCAGAAATCCTTTATTTGTCCCGCAACTGGGACATTTACAGGTGTTACAGCCGCAAAGGTGCAGTGCAATAAGAAAAAGAGTAGACTTGTAGACTAGTAGAAAAGGCATCACATATTAATGTTAATCTTCCCTTATGAACAATGCATATTAATGATAAGAGCGGACTTATCACTGTTACTGATGTCAGTCCTCTCTGGTGTTTGGAGTTATGTCTACACCTGTCTGCCAATTAAATGTATTTAAAAATATTAATTATTCGGAGGCCCAAGTGAAGGTTACAAATGGGGGATTCAGCACCTTCAGATCTACAGGTTTAATGACAACTGTAGAGGCATCCGGAGAGAGGTAAGAAAGCTAATGCTATGCTAACTGAGTGCTAACAAAACGTTGGCGTATCATGCATAAGTAATCTCCCAGTATATGTAAATATACTGCAATATTTCCTGTTTTAAATTATATTCTCAGACTCAGTGTAGTGGTTTGTGTTACTGTAGTTCCGCAGTAAACAGTCAGACGGCTGACATCCAACACATTGTGCATAGATGGTAATGTTTGTTACGTCTCCCTCGTTTGCCTGTTCGTTTAAAAGAATAAGATGTAATCCTGTGGTCCTTTTTTTTGTTTTGTTTGTTGGTCATTGGAGTGGCTGTTAAAGCCTGCGTCATAGCAGCAAAATAACAAAATTAAAACTGTGTAAAGGTAGGGTGTAGGGGGAGGTTTGGAATTGGGACTAACAATCAGAATCAGAAACAGTTAAAGTGGACCTATCATGCTATATTTAAATGATATATTGTAGGGCCATACCTATATAAGGTATATTTATACGTTTCTGTTTTCAAAATACCAAACAGATCATGCATTTTAGCCATGCCTCATTTCGCTCTTTGTGCTGTTTGCTGTCTACGGGTCTGATTCTGCTGACCACGCCCCCCTGCAGGAGAGGGGAGACGTGCTCTGATCAGCTGCTGGGCTGTCAGAAGAGGGGGAGAAAAAGAGATCTCCGTCCTCCGTGTTTTATTATATAGAGTAGTTATTCATTTGTTTTAAAGCTCAATAAATAACAAAGAAGACCTTTGACCGGCACTTTTCTAATTTTGTCCGGAAGATTTAAACTTTAACGGACATCTTGACCGGCGAAAGAAACTGAAACTGAAACTCTGCCGCACGGTCCCCTCGTTCCTTGGAAGTGGCGGAGAGGTGGGTGTTTGTCATCTGCTGGTGGACTAACCGAGAGAATTACAGTGCTTGCCTCGATGGGGAGGGATTGCATTGAATTAAAGCAGCGGGAGCAAACGCTTGCCTCGGGGAGGGAGAAAAAAAGCCACAGCGGAGAATAAACAGAAGGGTAACCATGGTAACTATGGGCGGGAAGTCTTCTTCACTGCTTTTGTGGCAGACTACAGCACCACTTACAGGCCTGGCATATGTACTACAGCGTCTCCAGCGCTTTCGAGCGGCAATGGCCGGCGTGGCCCAACCCCACATTCCCCTGATAGGTGGAGAGTTGGCCCAATAGCCGTAGCGCCACTTCTGTGACGACATAGAAGTGTTCAAATCTGGATCAGTCTGTATCAGATCCGTTGCAGCCCCTTTTTTAGAGATTTGGGTATGGAGGAAAATAGAGAAGGTTGTGTTTTCTCACACTTGGTGCGTTCCCTGGAACACCGGGGACACATATTCATGTATAAAAGACGTTCAAAAGTGCATTTTGCATGATAGGTCCCCTTTAAAGAAGATAAACACATTTTTTTTTTAAGTACGATATTAAGATTAAGATTATACGTTACGATATAGAACATTATTTACATGAAATCTGGATGTAACAAAGAACTACGTACAGTACACTCTTGCAGAGTAATCAAAATCATCAAATCAAATATTTGCACTATTGTTCTGGAAAGTGGAAAGCTGTCGAGATACTAAGAGAGGTAGCTTGTGTACAAATGTGCAAATCAAACAAACAAAAACACTAAATTATCTCCATAATTCTGGTTGCAATAAATCTATAACTATTGTTGATTAATGCGTTTATAACTTAAATGTATTAGTTGTCAAAGTAAAAAACTGCTGGGTATACATCCTCGGATATATGTTGATTTATATTTTTTATTAATAATCTGAACCTGCAATGTACGTCATGATGTCAAACAACTGTAATGGAGATGTTGCATAAAATGGAAATACACAAGTAGCCTACAACAACCTCAAATAAGCTTAACCAAACTTGAGTAAATTATCATATTCTAATTGATATGAAATGAAAACCACATTTAGTAAAGCATTGATCTTTTTTATTGAAAGCACAAGGTAACATTCATGTTACACACTTCATCCACTGATATATGACTGAAGTTGCACTGACCAGACTTTATTAATGGTTCGATTAACCCAAACGAAACCCAACAAAAACAGTTTCGTTATCTTCAGTTGCAAAGATATTGTTTCTGCCCGGCCCCCACAGATTCACCCACACCTTGTCATCTCCAGTCAGTTGGATCACGCTGCTCGTGCTGGCCACCTGGCTGCACTTCACAGGGTGAGTGGTGTGATACAGAGACACAACTTTTGTATATAGCACACTGTCCACGCCCACTACTTACAAATATCTGGGATTTCTTATTGAACAGAACTTGTCTTTCAAGTTACACACCGAAAATGTTGTTTCAAAGCTAAAAATAAAATTAGGTTTCTTTTACAGAAATAAATCCTGTTTCTCTTTTCAGACAAGGAAACATTTGATATCTGCAACGTTTTTACCTGTATTAGATTATGGTGATTGCTATACATGAATGCCTCCGACCAGTGCCTAAAGAGCTTGGATACTGTGTACCATTGTGCCTTACGATTTATTACTGGATGTGGATACCGAGTACACCATTGCACTTTATATGCTGCTGCTAATTGGCCATCTTTGTCTGCTCGCAGACTTTCCCATTGGTTGGGTTTTATTTATAAATCTCTGCTTGGGTTGGTTCCCTCCTACATTTGCACATATATGTGTCAAAGAGAAAGTCTATATGGCGTGCGCTCCCAAGATTTTATTCAGATGCTGGTTCCTACAGTGAGAACAAAACTGGGTAAAACAGCTTTTAAATATGCTGCCCCCACAGCTTGGAACAATGTACAGAAGGAGCTGAAACTCTCAGATTTAATCACTATGGGGGAATTCAGGTCCATCTTAAAGGACAGAGAACATGACACCATTGGTAGATGTGAGTGCTCGTATATCCAAAATCGTTTAAAATGTTGCCATATGTTGCAAATGTTGCCATATTTTTAATAGTTTGTTTTATTTCGCATATTGACTGGCTAATGTGCCATTTTATTTGTGTTTTACAGATGTATTTGTCTGCCTGTCTTGTCTGTGTTTTATCTTTTGTAACTTTGTTCATGCTGCCCTTCTTGGCCAGGTCACTCTTGGAAAAGAGATTTTAATCTCAATGAGTCTTTTTACCTGGTTAAATAAAGGATATACGTAGACACATGCATACTGAAGTGATAGAAGCCGTCCTGTGGGCAAGTGAAGATCCCAGTGTCGGCCCTGTATCCCCCTCCCTCGTTGATCAGCACCTTGGCAAACTTCAGCACTCCATCGCCAGATGGGTAGCTGTCCTCCACTTTCAGCTTGGCAGTGAAGGCCACAGTGTCTAGAGAGTGTGCAATGTAATGATAATAAGAACAAAGCATGCAATCAAAAGCAACAAAACCTTTAAAATTGTGCCTGATATTTATATTTTGAGTCTCTGTGACATGTCTCCATGCTTTAATGTTCAAAAAGCTCTTTATGTTTCTCAAACTGCCTGTGCTGCAGCACCTCTGTCTGAAACCAGAGCCCAGTCTGCTCTGATTGGTTAGCTGACTGGCTCTGTTGTGATTGGTCAACTGCTTAGAGATGTCCTGCCCCTTAGCCTATCACGTACAATGTGATAGAACTAGCGAAATATTAGCAAAATGTTGCATAGTGATGTCACTAGTCCGGAGGCGTTTCATGCAGGGTGGGGGAGTGTTTGGGAGAGAAACTCCCTCTGGAGGGAACACAGGGATTCAAGCCTTTGCTAAAGCACCCAGGAGGGGGCGCCACTGCCTTTCTATCGACCTGCTGCCCATCAGAAAGTGTGTTTGACTCTCTGATCTAACCCTTTTACCATGTTCACATTTTGCACCTTTTGGTTCAGTTTGGGTCAAAATGCGCCACGACAATATTTGGGTCTAAAAATACAGAAATAGAAATATATCTCTAAAATTCCCAACAATATAGGACACATTATTGATTGCAAATACTCTCTGTTCGATCACATTTAACAATGCAATTATTTTGTGATAAAGTTGTTATTTATAGACTTCGGTTGCATATTCACGCTTAACTTTTGTATTGATGTTTATTTTTAACTGTTTGTGATTTGATTTTTAAATGTATTTTCTTATAATCAAAGAAAATATAAATATTTGATTCATTATTTAATGGAAGCATTTCAACATGTGCCTCTCCTTCGCTCTGCCACCTCTTCATTAGTGCATGTCCGGTTTGTGCACGTGTGTGTATTTCGGGTAATTGTAGAATAACACCAGAGTAAAACATGTACTTCTCCTCTGGGATTAATAAAGTTTGTCTTGAACAGAAAATAAGCGAAGAGTTTCAGGTTGTAAAAAAATATAATTTGACTATTTCCCTTTCAGTGAACATTTTAAACGGGTAACAATATTATTAATAATGATAATAATAATAATTATGTTTACATGATGTGGTTGTATTACCTGATGTTTTACTTGTTACCAGTTTAAAATATTCACTGAAAGGGAAATAGTAAAATTATATTTTTTTACAACCTGAAACTCTTCGCTTATTTTCTGTTTAAGAGAAACTTTGGTGGGTTCTGTACAATCCATGACCAAAACTGCTGCTGATGATTGGGTGAGTTTTGAATGTAAAAATAATAAATAATTAGGGGGATAATTAGGGGGGGGGAAAACAACCCATGTGAGCAAAAATCTAAGATTGTATTTCTTCTCCGTAAACTGTACTGTTCTGTAGGCTAATACTTCAAGTGTGAATCTATACGCCTACTGCCTGAATCTGTTTTATGGTTTTCACTTTCTTTGGTTCATTTGTTGAACCTATGTTTGTAAAATAGTCTGTGTGAGCTTATACTAAACTAAAACGGTAAACTTAGATTTTATTTCTGCTTTTTTAAACTGTAGTGTGTGCTCATGTTTCATTGCATTTGATATTGAGGTAAAAAAAATCAAACTTATTTATTGTTTAAATAAAGGTGAATGTATTCTTGAATTAATATCACGTTATAAGCATAATATGTTACATAGTTTATCTGTTAATTGTGGCTGTCTTTTCACACTTATATGGTCTTGACGTCCTCTACAGTGGACATACTGTAACATTTAAAATAAAATGTAAAAAGTCTAAATTGCAAGATGTTTTTTTTAACCCTAAATAGGTAGGAAATACAAATAAAAACAATTGGAAGACACTAGTACTTCACATAATAAAATACACAACGGCTGTAGCCTGAGATATGCTGTCGGTGCGTGTGTGTGCATGTGACAGGTCTCAGTTGGTTGGTTTCCCCTGCTTACTGTTAGTAAATAAAACGTGTGGCCCGTAATTACGTTTTCCCCTTTGTAGCGACCAGAGAGAGGTGAGGGAAATATATCCAGTCTCTGATAGTATTACGTTATTATGAGTGCTCTGATACTCGTTTGATTCTGAAATCATATATATATATCCAAATCTGCAGCCTGTTGTTGTCTCACTATACCACATTGTGAATGAATTGAAAGTAAATATATACATTGTGGTGAACATAGTTATGCCAATCAGACTGACTGCTGCTGTGCCTCCTTTCATCTTTAATGGACGTCGCTTGAAAATGACCGCTCACAGGACAGGATTTCTAATTCTCTGAACGCCTGTTATTTCCACTCCTCTCTCCTCGATTTCCCTCCTCGACTCCACCGATCGCATCTCCTGTGGGCGGGACTAAGACGCGAGTCTAGGAGTCGAGGAGGGGGAAATGAGAAATGAGAAAGGGATATTGACTGTATGGTGTAGTCTAAAATTACTCGGACTGTGTTTTGAAAAGTGTGGTTTGCATCAAAGAGGAGGTAGAAAGAATGAAGTCCCACTCTGTCAGAATAAAAGTGCATCAAACATCAGCGAAATCAAAGTGAACTCGACAAATAGAACTCACAGTAGATCTACATACAGCTCTAGAGACCACTGCAGCATTTTCAGTGTCTCTGGTTTTACTATGTACTGTATAGGTATGTGTTTGAGTAAAATGATTTTAAAGACAAGCTAAGTTAAATAGCTTTTTTATTAATTGCTAATAGAGAAAAAGAAAGAGGAACCTTCACTAACGTTAAACACACAGTAGCTGCATTCAATATCCATTAACCTGTTAAACCCTGAGCCTGTTTTTCAGGCCTCAGGCTCGAAAATGACATGCCCAGAACAAATGACTATATCTTAACTTCTAAAAGTAAATGAATAAACTTTTTTCTCAAAGCAATTATACACTTGTGAGTTGGCTGTGGAATTGTCAGAATCAATATAGATGTTTTTATTTTAAAGTAAATTCAGATTGAACATAGTGAAAACATTTAAATTATAGTTTCCGTCTAAAAATAAAACATTACTTATAGCTGAGTTTCTTCCCGCCGGCGGGGCAATCGGGCTTAAGTGGTTAAGAAGGTCTGAGACAACAAAATACACAGAGAGAAAAAAGAAAACATTCACCCTATTTTGTTATCAATTTGCCTGTAATCGATAAATAGGGGCCAGAGCAACACCTTACTAAATGAAGTTAACTTGTTAACCTAGGTTCAGGAGCATGCCCACGCCTCAACCCATCTCTAATCACGGCCATCTCTAATTATTCCCGGCCAAACATCCGGCCATAGCTTGTCTCCATCCTCTCAACCCACCCTCCCCCTACCATCTACCCATACGGTTCCCCTTCTACCTCCTACTGAGCGATACACCTCTACATCCATTCATCCCTCAATCCATACATCCCGTCATCCAGACATCCCTTCATCCCTTCCCTCCCTCCCTCATCCCAACATCCCGTCATCCCTTCATCCCAACATTACATTACATTACATGTTACTTGTTAGACGCTTTTATCCAAAGCGACTTACATACTAGATACTGTGGGCAATCCCCACAGGAGCAATTTGGGGTGAAGTGTCTTGCCCAGGGACACAACGACATGCTGACTGCAGTGGGGTTTGAACCTGTGCTCCCCTGATCCGAACACCAAAGCACTAATCCACTGCGCCACACAACATCCCTTCATCCCTCCCTTCCCTCATGCCTTCATGCCTTCATCCCTACATCCCTACATCCCTACATCCCTTGATCCCTACTTCCCAACATCCTCTGCCTGTCACCATTCATATTTAACTTGTGTATATTTTAAAATGTCTAATTCTAGGAATTATCTGGGGGCCCGTAATCAGCCCGAGCAGATCATGCCGGAGACGGAACCCCCACTCTAAGTCTCCCACAGCACGTCCTCCCAGACCAGAATATCTCATCACCCCCTCCATATCAATTCATTTGTTACTTCTTGCAATAAACCTACAAACATCACACTTTTTTGGCGTGGTCCCTTCTAGTGAATTATCCATTACACCTCATCTATCTGCCCCAGCTTTTATACAGTATGTATTATATTAAAAGTCTAACTGACCTCCCAGCATGTAAAATAGGTGATGAGAAATACATGGATACAATCGCAGATCTGCTTAAATAGAAACACTGTTCTCTATCTCCGCAGGGTCCAGGTATGTGTAGGGTAGTTCAAGATGTGAGTTTCTTGTTGTTATTGCTTCACTGAGGTACGACAACTCTGCTTGGAAGTCCTTTATCATCTGCTTAGGCTCAGGCTCATCAAATCGTTCCTCTGGGTATGTTCCCAAGGGAATCTGCCAGAAGGACAAAATCAGAAAGGAAAGTTTGTAGTAAAAAAGAAGAAACATCAGGATAGGACATCCTTCTGTAAGTATTTATGACGCCAAACTTACATAGTCTGCGTATCTGTCTGAAAGCAACCAAAACAACGCTGCTAATTTGACTGTCTCGCCAACATTCTGGAGGGTCTCCAGGACCGTCTTCATGCTTGACTGCCCCTTGGTGGTTGGAGGAGGTTTGCGCAGAAGGATCGTGCCGTTGGGGGCCCAGGAGTTGTAGTCATACTAAATTATGGAAAAAAACATTATAGAAGAAAAGGCAACATTTACTCCATTGTAATGCTCAGCTAATGTCCTGCAAACGGAATGTTTATTGTAAAGGAAACGAAAGCAGTTGGATGGTCTGCCAAACTTAAACTCTTTACCTGCCCACTGTGTACGGCAGCATGTTGAACCGTCGTTGTGAAGATCACCATGGTTGTGAACTTGACCACTTCCTCGACAGTATGAAAGGCTGCTGGAAACCCTGTTGGCAGCACAATATGTTCATAACCACATCATGGGTTTATTATTGTCAATCACTATGTGCATTCAAATATACTATTATAATATGTCTTATATTTACAAATGACTTCAGAATATGGACAAATACCTGATGCTTTGTTTCCTAAGAAGCCATGTGTGAAGACCTCACTGATCCAGTCCTGCAGCTCAGTGTCTCTATGCACCTCACAGTCTGAGGGATAATAGTGCTCCACTACTGCCTTCACAAAGCTGGTAAACACAAAACAGTTGTATTTTTAATAATATGAGTGCCTGAGAAAGTCTCTAATGGTTTTTGTACAATGAATCACTGTAGACAGTCACAATATCTATGAATAGGTAAAACCTTTGGATGATGTTCCACAGCTTCAGGCCATCATCTCTGTAGTAAAAGTTGGGGATAGACTCCAGTCCTCGTGCAGCCATGTTCTCCGGCAGACAGAGAGAGCTGTAGGTCATTTCAGAGAGATCCCTTCTCATGAGCTCATGTATTCCATCACGTCCAAGTGAACTCTAACAAATCAAAAATACACATATACCATCAGACACATTTATTGACATCAAATTAGAAACCATCCAAAACGGCCTAATCTAAGCTGCAAGGTGTGGTATGAATTTTATTTTATTTATAATTGTAATAAATATATCAATTTAAAAAAGCCTTACATTAGTTAAAGCCCCATCAGGTCCGAATAGAGTTAGGCGGGCTGTAATGTTTGGGTGAAGAGTGTGCCGGAAGTGAGGAAATAGCAGCTGAACAGACAGAGAAAAAATAAATAAAAGTATTAAAAGTTTGATTTCTTCAATACATACAAAAATAATGGTTCATAAAACCAGTTTCCTCAGACGATCTGTGAAAAGTAAGTAACCAAAAAAACAGTGAATGACAAATAGCAAAACGATCTTCAAGTACAATCAAAGATACAAAAACAGTGAGACACACATGTAATACACACATGAAAGTTGTGTTATATCTCTCACAGGCTCCGCCCTCTACTGGACTCTATGGGTACTTCCCCTTGATCCTATCATGCAAGCATTCATCCACTGAGACTTTCTAGGGACCCAGAGCTCGACGTGGTGGAGATGTAGGACCTCGAGGAAGGAGTGCCCTTCGTGTTCCCCATACCAGCGAACCGGGCGGGTCCGCTCGTCGGGGAGAGGGACGACGATGGCGACACCTCGTCGTCTGATGTTTCCGGCGACCGCCAGGAAGGCCATCAGCACAGGTCTGCGCGACAGGACTGAGTGATGACTATGGCGGCGGAGCGTGCAGGCTTGCCGCTCCCCCCACCGCTGCCACCGAGGCCGGTGAGCCACCTTCGTTTCACCCCCCCTGCCAGACATCTGGCGGTGTGTGGAGGCCACTTGGCGACAGCCACTGAGAACGAAGGCTCCGGTGGCGACATGGGCCGGAATCCTCAGAGTGCATGGCCACTCGGACACGGAGTGTCTCACCTGCGCCCTTTCATGTGCGGGTGAGAGTGATAAACTGCGCTATACGGGTACAGGGACATTATTGCCGGCGTAGCAGGGTTAGAAAACATTTAACGCCGAGTGTAAAAACTCAGTTTGATGCATTTCACTGTTTGGGTGAAAGCATCATGGCGGAGCGCGGGCTCCCATGAGAGCGCGCCGCGGTGCGTTCAAGGTCCTCAGTAGAGAGTCGGCCCTTTCTGTGTCGACCCCCCATGGGCAGAGCTTCCCTTCGCGGGGAGTTTTGCGGCGGGACAGGTTGCCAGAGAGTACCACAGCTTTATCGCTGGGGCCCCACAGCTGATTGCACATCCTCTAACACAGTGTTATGGGGAATGGAAGTGCAACTGCGGTTAACGGAGTGGATGGACAGGACGCTGAGACTGGGTTATTCACTCCAGTTTTGCAGCATCCCTCCTCTGTTCACAGGCATAAGAGAGGCAAAGCTATCATCCCGAGGGGAGATAGGTTTTCTCTCTCAGGTTCAGGCCTTGGTGCAAAAACAGGCAGTGTCTGCTGTGCGCACGCAAGACAGAGAGGGGGGTGGGCATTATTCCCTGTACTTCCTGGTTCCCAAAAAGACAGGCAAATTCAGGCCCATTCTGGATCTTCGCAGTCTGAATCTCCACATTGCACGCAGAAAATTCCAGATGTTTACGATAAAACAGTTACTGGGACTGGTGCAGCCAGGCGATTGGTTTACAACCATCGACCTGAAGGACGCTTACTTTCATGTCGAGATTGCTCCGAAACACAGAAAGTATTTGCGTGTTGCCTTCCAGGGGGTGGCCTACGAGTACAGCAGACTACCGTTCGGCTACTCCCTGTCCCCACGCACGTTCAGCAAATGTGTGGCCACAGCGCTCCAGCCGCAGCGCGGCCGTGGCATGAGAGTTTTCTTTTATCTGGACGACCTCATAGTTATGGCCAGGTCCAGGGAACGGGCAATGTTTTACACAGCCCAATTGATCCTACACCTAACCAAGTTGGGTTTTGCGATCAATTGGAAGAAAAGCACCCCCATACCTCACCAACAGGCGTTGTATTTGGGAGTGGTGCTCGATGCAGGCAGGCTACGCGCCACCCTGTCAGAGAGCAGACAGGCATCCTTGCTTCGGGCAGTTTGCAGACTGCGACAGGGGGCAACAGTGACAGCTTTGACTATCATGCAGACCCTTGGTCTCATGGCGGCTGCTCACATTGTGGTCCCGCTGGGGTTACTGCAGAGGTGGTTCTCCAGCCTGCGTTTAGATCTCAAGAGACACAAACGGTGTCTGGTGACCATCCCGCCCTCAGTGGAGGGCAACCTCCGGTTCTGGGGTCCCCGGATCACCTCTTTATTTAACGGAGTGAGTGTGGAGGACATATGCACGGCGGCGTCTTGGTCAACGCCAGGCCCCTTCATAAAGTTTTATCTCTTGGACATGTCTGGCTCCTTTTCATCGTCTGTGCTTGCTGGGGCAACGCAGGACTGGTGAGGAGGGAGGGGGGCTGTGGGTCAGTGGGCATCTGACGTAATGCGCTTACATGGGCCCATAGGGGCTGGAGGACTCTTTCCCCCTGCAATTTTCTCCACGGTTACGACCGAGGGAGAGGTGAGTGAGGCGCAGCGGCTGCTAACCAGAAAGCCGGTCAGAAACAGTGAGATGGAACAGTGTTGTTGTGGGACGACAGCGCGTGTATACATCGGGGCTCCGCCCACTGTACCCATAGAGTCCAGTAGAGGGCGGAGCCTGTGAGAGATATAACGAGGGGTTACGTATGGTAACCCTTGTTATATAAACACAGGCGGAGCCCTCTACTCAGGGACCCTGTCTGTCCTATGCTGCTTGCTGAAGAGAAGTGTAAGATGACAGTCAGGAGGCGAGGCCTCCTTTTATACGGTGAGATGCTCGGGCATTGAGGTAGGCCCGCCCCGGGGCCGGCTACGCCTAGAAAGTCTCAGTGGATGAATGCTTGCATGATAGGATCAAGGGGAAGTACCCATAGAGTCCAGTAGAGGGATCCGCCTGTGTTTATATAACAAGGGTTACCATAAGTAACCCCTTGTTTCATGTTTCAAAAGATGTGTTTTAGATGTGTGCAACATCTTCACGGATACCTCTCACCCCCAGCCATAACCTGTTTGCACTTCTGGCCTCTGGCAAGCATTTCAAAAAGGTATTTCTTAGAGTACTGTAGTTTCCTTTGGAATTCACATGTTGTGTTACGTTAATCTCAGCATTGTCACATACGTTGCATTCAACCACGCAAAGTAATTGGGTTTAATCAAGGGAACTTGTTTGCAAGCATTTCTCTTTTTATTTTGAAAATGTCTCAGCTTACTATCAACCATCTTTTATAGACATAATATATCTGAAAATCAATCAATAAAAATGATAAGCATTATTTCAGAACAAGGGAATACAAAAAACCTGCACTACCTCTGTTGTGTGGAGTACTTATACCTTGTAAATTGGGTGAATCACAGGGAAGCTGCGGAGAGCTGCAAGAGCGAAAACCTCTGCCAGAAAGTGAGTTCTCAGAGGTGATGGACTGATCCGTGATCCATGCAATCTGCATTTTTAATGAACATCTTGGCTAGCAGCCAGTCAGTTTCTGGATCACTGGGCAGGAAGATGGGGTTCTTCTCAGATGGTTGTTGATTCAACTGGAAATTGATAAGAAATTGATTATTAACCTCCCTTTACGATACCTCAAAGACGGTTTTCCATAGACTGACCATGGTAAAGACCCATAACATTACATGCTGGCTTTTAAATGGATTTTACAGTACCTGTATTGCAATTGGCATCAGTTTGTTTTCTGGGTTCACGTTGAGCAAACAGAGACCAGCAGTCACGTGCAGAGGTTCACCATTATAGGCTGCAGGGGGAATTCCATCCATCTTCTTCTGGTCATAAAGGAACATATTGCCTTTCTGGAAAGACATCAGAAAGAAGTGTTTAAGACATCGAGAGGTATCGCAGAATTGTAATAAGTCAAGGAAGTATGACAGAGGGATGGTAAATGGACAAATCGTGATTCTGAAAACAAAGATTATTATCCATTTAAAGTTATCTTCACTCATACCTCCATTTCCTTCTGCAGAGAGCTTCCCTCTTCCAGGAACGGCTTCACCATTTCCTCTGTGACCGGGAAGTTTGTGGGAAGCTCTGAGCAGCGCTTTATAACACCAGGGTTGACTCCATTCAGGAACTGATATCCATAAAAGTCATCTTCCATCCAGTGGTCTGCAACATACTCTGGAAGAATAGCAATTGATATTAAAAATATAACATAATTATATATGGGTTTAATAGAATAACAATTGGTACATTTAATAAATAATATAAATTTATCTAAAATGTTTTTGGGTGTTTCAGGTTCAACATAATCATCATTGTCATTGACTGTAAAGCAAGAATGTTGGTCAGGTATTTAAATAATTTTAACTTTTACAGAAATACTTAACTTTGTAGAAAACAAAACATTTTGCAGAACAGGAAAAACATCTACTGAATATCTATCTATCTATAGATAATATCTATCTATATCTATCTATATGTTGTTATGAAACCATGACATAGATGGGGTGAGTTACACTGACAACTGGTTACTGGGATAAAAAGAAAATACCTGATATTGTTGTCTTTTTATACCAGAATATTTTTTTATGTCTTCAATGCTTTCCCATTGTGCAGTAGATCCTAGCAGCCCCTTAACCTTGAGTTCAATAGCACTGAAGTAAAACAAGGAACAATTAGAACACAGGAATAAACAACATACAGAAATGAATGGCAATTTACCCTTTCCCTCAATATATAGAAATCTAAAGAATAGAGCTGTATAATAATACATATATACACATTTAATGACATATATTGACCCACATTTTTTTTGAGTAATTGATGTCAGCTGTTCTGGAATCGGAGTAGCTGATTTCAGCTGGGAGCTCAGACACGTCATTGAAACTGTTGATATGGGGTAGTCCTTCACCCATACTGTTCCATCTAATAAAACAAACAAAGTTACCCAAAAGCACAAAGACATTTCTCCAGATAAACTTTGGCGACAAACGGCAGCTCTACTGCACACATGGAAACTTACTGGAACAAGCTCTTTTTGAGCATCAGCTCTTTCTTTCGGTGGTCAATCAACAGGGGGTGATCATCCTCAAAAGCTTTCATTGCTGAGACATGAAAAGACATTATAGCAGTCAAATTTAAATGTACAAAGCCAACAAGATGTAAAAAAACTGACAATAATTATCTATATTAATCAGTTATTTGGGGACATTGATGCAGACCTCTCCCTCCTCTCAGCTCCACCATTTCTCCCCTGCCAATCCATCTGTAACAGGGGTAAAGAATAACATCTCCTTCTGGAGTCGTCACCACCATTTTGGAGAAGTACCACTCATTTTCTGGGAGACATAAATACTGGTCCTTCTCAACCTTAACCAGCAGAAGTTTGCCCAGAGAAAAACTGGTTTTCACGGTGTAGCTCCCTGGCTTGGAATAAGAATAAGAATAATTATTATTATTATGATACAGATTATTAGAAGCCTCAGCCAAAACAAATTATCTTTTTAAAGTGGTCAGCATTGTATTACATGTGATGATAGCCCATTACGTCAACTGGCTGGGTTGAAATGTACAGTATAGAATACCAGAGCCCAGTCTGTTAATATTAAGGTTTTTTCTTTTATAATAGTGGCTTATTTCAAATGAGTCCTCTCACTCTGACCACTAAAGTTAAATGTATCATTTGACTGTACCATACATGTAAAAGGCCATTAGATTGTGTTTATATCAGTGTTTCACATTGAGAGTATAAGAGTTATAGCAGTTAACGTCACATAGATCACACGTTAAAGGATTTGGCGACTTATTACAAAAATGTGGCTTACTGTATTAAAGATCAATATGGGTTTACGGTATTTTACAGGTGTTGAACTAGTGTGGTATACATTTGCGCTAAGTCTTGCACTAAATTATGACTTAAAATCTAAAGTGCTTACTTGATGATGCAATCTGTTATGTACAGACAAGTGCAGATGTTTAACTGGGTTTCACTTACTGCCCCTGTTTGAAAGTCGAAGCCATAGTTGTCCATCAAAGTTCGCTCACTCTGCCCCTCAGTTCCAAATAAGGTGACATAAATGTAGTCCGATGTTCCTGCATATTGCAGATCACCCGTTGTTATCTCTAGCTTGTACTCAGCCATGGTCACCTGTGGAGACTGTTTGGAAAAATAAACACATTTGAGTCTCTTAATTTACAGAATGAAGGCTCCAATACGCAGCAAAACAAAACAATGCTGACATTGCCTGTGCATTGTGAACCTTCTTTCATGAAAACATTTGAATTTGGATACAATGCATTTACCCAAAACATGTTTTTTGAAACTCTAAATATTTGTCCACAGGCATCCAAAAACCTTATTATTGTGGCAGTAGCCGCAGTGGGGAGGATAGGTGAATGTATTTGTTTAAAGTTGGTTTGATTACACCCAGGGGCGCTCCTTGTGAACAGGCAAGGCAGGCAACTGCTTGGGGCCCCGGACCAGAAGGGGGCCCAAAATGTTGCTGTTGGCTGTGCGTGTTGATGAAAAGCTGGTTCGAGGGGCAATGTTTGCCTAGGGCCCCCACCGACTCTAGGATCGCCACTGATTACACCATTCACAATTCCGACAAGCCACCTTGGGAGTTTCACCCAAGGAAATATGAACAGGTTTTCTGTTATAGATAGGACACACAGGTTCGAATACTAATGGAGCAGTGCCCTGTACTACGAAGCCAGTTCAACAGACCCTGGATATGTTTGAGTTACCCGGCTTAACTAACCCTAACAAACGACATCTCGCTAAGCGGTCCTACGACGCTGGTTATCAACTCGGTAAATCAACCCAGGGTTTCTCTTTCCGGCTGAGAGCGTGTTCACGTGAAAGGGGCGGGGTTATCAACATTTGACCAATCACAAACAGGGACAAGTGTACTGACAGCGCAGCGTCATACTTCCTGAATGAAAAGTAAACTATCACGTTAGACAAATACGAATAAGTTAAACTTTAAACATCCATGATTTAAACACTTTATCCAGGATAAAAGCAACATAGTTGCACCTGCAAGGTGCAGGAAGAACAGCTGGTTGAATGCGTACATTAACAGTTTTATGATGTCACTGGCCCGTCTAAGACACGAGTGGATCTGACTTTAATTACATTTGACTCGAGTGTTTCTTCAACTTAATGTGTTGTTTTAAATAATACTTCTGCATACAGTATGTGACAATGTAAGTGTTGCACGGCCAGATACGGCTCGAGAAGCTGACTCAGATAAGGAAATATATGATACATTATGATGTGATATGATCTGATTGATGATGTGATATGAATGATAATGGGACACATCGATGTCTGCACTCACAGTGTCGTGGACTGTACGCAATGTTACTTTGCTCCGGTTACTTATGTTGTGGCAGATATTTAAGTAAGCTTTCTTAACGCTAATGTAATAATAGTCAGATTGCTCTGAAGATGGGAGGTGATATTCTATACAGTAAATGTTCATGTTCTCACAGTAGTTGATTTTTGCCAGACCTCTTTCCTGCATACGGCAGTTTAAACTGTATTTATTTTATCCTGTAATATGACTTGATAGCTTTAAACTCCGCACACTGAGCTCTGATTGGTCAGCAGGCGGTGCTTTCACTGAGTTGATCTCTTATCTGGAACTCTGGAGCAGGTTTGGTGTTCAGCATAAGTTACCATGGAGATCTACCCCGGTAAGAAGTGAACCAGCGTCGTAGGACCGGAAACCCTGAGTTAACACTGAAGTTACCTTCGCTAACCGGAAAAAGAAACGGCAGGGCACAGGAGACGTGTTTTCAATTTATCAAAAATATACAATTTTATTAAGCACAAGTCAATTGTTAAAATGCAGTTTAAAACAGTCACACAGGGCTGTAACAGAAAGGGAAAAATGAATTAGGGGCTGAGGCTTACCAGTGGGGAGATAGGGTCGACGGGGGAGCACATCACACACAAAAGAAGGGAAGAAAACCACCACCTTCAGCTCTCAGTACCTACGTTGGGAAACAAAGAGGGAAACGCAGTTAATGGGGGCAAAATACGTAAATCAAATAACAAACAAACAAACACAATATCAAATATGTTCTCATGAACAAAAGATGATAACAACTTGTATAGACACTTAAAATAAAACAAATCACAAGAGAAAAGGTTCAGTCAAACAAAATAATCAATTAACTAGAACAAAATAAACAAACTAGTTTAAATCAAGATGGCCAAAGTAAGAACAAATGATAGATGGAGTTAGCCCCAGAGTTCAGTTCAGGGGTAGCCAACACGGTGCCCGCGGGCACTTAGGCCCCGGCTCCACGAGGACGAAAACTGGTTGAATCCGCATATTTCTCATGCGTATAGCCCTCTAAGCTCCACGACGCCGTAAGGGAAACGTAGAAACAGACCCCGCAAACGACAACGGGTCCAAAGGTGGATAGATCTGGGAACGGAGCGCTCTGGGGGGTCCAACGGGGCCGTGGAGTCGCCTATACGGTCATTCGTTTTCATAGCCCCGCCTCTCCCCCGCAGGGTTGCTATCCGCTACTGACCATGCTACAGTTCTTTGTGCAACATCTACAGGAGCTCCTCCTTGAATTCAGATTATTTATCTTTATCTCGATATGGACATAAACGCGAGTGAAGTCTAATCTGACAGGACGGAGACACGCAGCTCCTGCCGCTGTGATGCAGCGGGAGCAAAACACACACTTCAAGTCAGATCATCACCCTTAGCTATTTTAATTACCTCTCAAACTACCTAAACTAGTTATAAATATGTTCATTTTTACTGTCGGGTCACTCATTACAGGATCAGCTGCTGCATGAGACAGACACTGACGCTGTGAGAAGAGAGGAAAAAGAGACAGGCTCTGTGTATTTGATGATTATATATCATTATATCGTCGTTATTCATTTGTTTTAAAGCTCAATAAATAACAATGAAGACCTTTGACCGGCACTTTTATAATTTTGTCCGGAAGATTTAAACTTTAATACACGTTGACCGGCCAAAAACTCTGCGCGGATCCCTCGGCCCCCACCCATGGAATAAACAGAAGGGCAGCCATGACAACCATTCTTCTTCGCTGCTTTTGTGGAGGAAGTTGCTGCTTTTGTGGAGGAAGTTACAGCACCACGTACAGGTTCGGCATATGTACTGCAGCTTTTCCAGCGTTTGGATGTAAACGGAGCCGTCTCGTGGAGCTTGACACAATCCGGTGTATATTGCGTGGGGACGGAAGGTTTTTTGCGGTTGCATTTGCGTTACTCCGATGCGTTTTGCCGTATTTGTCCTCGTGGAGCTGGGGCCTTAGTCGCCCGCAGGGGCAACGTGAGTCGCCCGCGGGGCATGTTCTGAAAATAGCTTGCCAAGCAAATCCAAAATGTATAAAATACACAAAACAAAAAAGGAAATGTAATTAAAAGAGTCTACCCTATGCATAAACGAAACCTAAATCATAGCGAACTCTATCTACTTACTACAACTCTATCCCTCCTCCCCCCACCCCCACAATGAATATCGACCAATCACGTTCTTGCTTGATTTGCGGGACCAGCGTTGCAGTCGGGAAGAAAAGCAATGTGGCACCTCCCCGCTGATTTTCCTTCTGGCAGAATCTACACAACACATCAGCCCCATTGAACAGCCTATCATGCCAGCCTATACAACACATGGGGGGCAGAGTTTTACTCTGTGTGTTGCAACTTGCATATATTTATTGCACTTGACGCATACACACGCATGGCGTAATTACCACCTGGGACAGGGGGGAAATGAACTGAAACAGGCTGGTTCCGACTGCATGGAGGTTTGTTGTCGGGACATTGAGGCGGGTAAAGCTGTACAACTAAACTGTCGAAAAAAAGGAGACCGCTAGATTATTTGGGCAAAGAGAAAGGTACTTCAATGCAGAATGGAACAAAAACAGAGAGTGGTTAATTCTTTGGCAAAACCACTAACGGACTTCTGTGAAATATGCAGATTTGCTGCTGTCAAACGGCTTGTAACTTTCTCAAAATGTGGAGATGATAGCTTTATTAATACCGGAGTTAATAACTGGAAAAAGTAAATGTATGCATTTTATTATAAAGTTGTGTATATTTACAGACTGTTGCAAAAACTAAGAAGCTTATAAACATCAGGTTTAAAAACTAAAAAGAGCTTCACAAAAAGTAACACAATTAAAGATGTTTGGAGTTTTATTTTAGTTATTAATTTACATTTTTTGTCAAAGAGATGCTGATTTGAAACCTTGTTACATACAGTTACGGCATTTCCTGTTTCTGCGGAGAGAGGGGAGTTTGTCCCAAAGCTTGCCGCTGTATTTACTCCCTCCATCTGACAGGAGGGAGCCCATGTGTCACTCCACGGAGTTCACTCTGTCACGGAGGGGGAGTGTGTAGGGGTAGGGTGTAGGCGGGCGTGGTTCGGGATTGGGCCATACACACGCACTTTTTTGGCCCCCCACTTCTAAAATGAATCCGGCGCGCTGATCCTGGCATAGCATTATTAGCATTAGCATTCGCCCAGTGCACAAACGCAGAGAGACTAACTTATGGCAACACAAAAGGAGGTGTCGGCGTTCTGGCGATTTACTCGGAAGGCTTCAGTAGAAGCCAGTCCCAACTCCGGGGAATTCCGGCCGGGGAATCCGGGTGGCAGTATATGCCGTGAAGTTGTTTGCGGCCTGCCAGTAAACCCAAAGCAGAAGAAGACGAAGTGACGTCAGCGGCTCATTTGCGTAATCTTCCCTCAGGGAAAAGTACTCGGTGTGAACGCGATCTGTACTAAATGCCCTGGGGTAATAAGTGCCGGGCACTGAGTGCCGGCACTAAATACGGCAAAGTACTTGGTGTGAACGCGCCTATTGCTTTTTTGTCGGGGGAAACCATGGATGTAGGGAACCCATGCGCAGCTTACTTCGGGTTTTAGGACGTTTAGTTTCACCGCTCTACTTCAAGTGTTAATCTGTACGCCTACTACCTAAATCTGCTTTATGTTGTCAAGTTCTGATTGGGTTTGGTTGATTGACTCCTGCCTAAACTTGAAAAAAGGCCTGGTTCACTCCAAAGGACACACGGGACAACTCAGCTTGAGTCTTTCCTTTTTATTGAGATACTGAAGAGTTCGTTTAGCTCCATGCAGCTTCATTTAGCTTCCATGTGCTCATTCAGATGTTTTAGGTTGAAAACCAGCAGTGTCTCTGGGTGAATCCTTTCCAGTCAAGCCTCTCCTTTCTGCCACTCACAGTGAGTGTTTCTCCTTTTGTCCTCTGCTGAGAGTGTGCTGTGCATCTCCAGTGTGCGTGCGTCAGGCTCATTATATACGTGACTTTTTGCTCTTCTTTTACCCCATTCACACCAACGGTGTTTCGGGGCCGGTTCGGTGCTGGTGCTTGAAAAGCACCGGGTTTTCTGTTCACACCGCAGCGGAGCAGCCTCAAGCTCCGGAATCCGGTTCGTTTCGAGCACCAAAAAGTTGTCCGTGTAGAAGCAAGAACCGCTTACGTCGGAGGGGGCGAGATTAACCTGAGATAACAGTTAAGGCGAGTACGGCAAATAAAAGTTGTAACCAGCAGTAGTGCTGAGCAAAGTGACTAGAACGCAACCACACACTTGTAAAAAAAAAACACGCTTTATAAAGTCAGGCAACACTAACCAGGCTTTGTGTGATTCTGTTTATTTGTACCTTACTTTGACCATCCGTTCGCTGTTATTGATCATTGTGGAGAGCAGGCAGACGTTTTGTTTGTTATTATAGCAGCTATCGGATGGAATCAATACATGGGCTGCACAGGTTGTCATGTCCGACTATCACAAGTAGAATCATAATGAAAAATACGCCGGTAAAAAGTGCCTGTATAAAACGGCTTAGCAAGTAGTCAGTTTAGCTTCGGTTGCTATGCTAACATCACCCATGTTATACCAGAGAAACTTTCATAACAGCGTTGTGATGCCAAACAGCGTCAATTCAGACTGACACACATTCACTTAAGGGGAACTGGGGATATGTATCAGCTGCTTGTGTGACAGTCAGACAGTGAATACTTTAGAGCCGTGTGAGCTAACCCGGAGCTAACGGGAGAATAAACTCCCGTTGAAGAGCAGCCAGCACTGCAGCGGTCGGTAAATGCCGCTGAAACACATTAATAAACAATGAACCACGGCACTCTGGAGAAAAGTATAAGGTTGGAGAAGTCGTTATTTAATTTAATCTGGCTTCGTATGATTAAAAGAAACACGATCATCGACCCGACGCAGTCGCCGGCCCGTTGTTGTTGTGAGGTCAGGTGAGCTCCGTTGGGGAGAAACTCAGCGACGTAAACTGTGACGTCATGACGCAGCAGCGGCAGCACCAGTCGGGCTCTGAGCGGTGTGAAAAGAGCCGGCGCTAAACCGAAGAACCGGTTCTGAACCAGAAAAGCTCTAGCACGGAGCTAGAAGGGGAAAAGCCTTGGTGTGAAAGGGGTATTTGAGCCACATCTGTAGTGGAACCACAGATTTTAGGCTCCCTGTCACCACCTGCTGGACTGGAGCCAGATTTAGAATTTGCCCTTCACTGTTTTTATCTGATATCATTATCCTTATTTTAATATTGACTTTCGTCTCGACAATGGTTTTCATAGTATGTGTGAGCTTAACTGTATTAAACTAAAACGGTAAACTTAGAACAATTACTTATTTATTGTTTAAATAAAGGTGAATGTATTCTTGAATTAATATCACGTTATAAGCATAATATGTTACATAGTTTATCTGTTAATTATGGCTGTCTTTTCACACCTATATGGTCTTGACGTCCTCTACAGTGGACATACTGTAACATTTAAAATTACATTTAAAAAGTCTAAATTGCAAGATGTTTTTTTTAACCCTAAATAGGTAGGAAATAAAATAAAAAACAATTGGAAGACACTAGTACTTCACATAATAAAATACACAACAGCTGTAGCCTGAGATATGCTGTCGGTGCGTAGGTGCGTGTGTGTGCATGTGACAGGTCTCAGTTGGTTGGTTTCCCCTGCTTACTGTTAGTAAATAAAACGTTTGGCCCGTAATTACGTTTTCCCCTTTGTAGCGACCAGAGAGAGGTGAGGGAAATATATCCAGTCTCTGATAGTATTACGTTATGAGTGCTCTGATACTCGTTTGATTCTGAAATCATATATATATATATCCAAATCTGCAGCCTGTTGTTGTCTCATTATACCACATTGTGAATTAATTGAAAGTAAATATATATTTACATTACATTTTTATTTTGGTGAACATAGTTATGCCCATCAGACTGACTGTTGCTTTGCCTCCTTTCATCTTTAATGGACGTCGCTTTAAAATGACCGCTCAAAGGACAAGATTTTTAATTTATTTAAACGCCTGTTATTTCCACTCCTCTCTCCTCGATGTCCCTCCTCGACTCCACCGATCGCATCTCCTGTGGGCGGGACTAAGACGCGAGGCGAGGAGTCGAGGAGGGGAAAAATGAGAAATGAGAAAGGGATATTGACTGTATGGTGTAGTGTAAAATTACTTGGACTGTGTTTTGAAAAGTGTGGTTTGCATCAAAGAGGAGGTAGAAAGAATGAAGTCCCACTCTGTCAGAATAAAAGTGCATCAAACATCAGCGAAATCAAAGTGAACTCGACAAATAGAACTCACAGTAGATCAGCAGCATTTTCAGTTTCTCTGGTTTTACTATGTACTGTATAGGTATATGTTTGAGTAAAATGATTTTAAAGACAAGCAGAAGTTAAATAGCTTTTTTATTAATTGCTAATAGAGAAAAAGAAAGAGGAACCTTCACTAACGTTAAACACACAGTAGCTGCATTCAATATCCATTAACCTGTTAAACCCTGAGCCTGTTTTTCAGGCCTCAGGCTCGAAAATGACATGCCCAGAACAAATGACTATATCTTAACTTCTAAAAGTAAATTAATAAACTTTTTTCTCAAAGCAATTATACACTTGTGAGTTGGCTGTGGAAGTGTCAGAATCAATATAGATGTTTTTATTTTAAAGTACATTCAGATTGAACATAGTGAAAACATTTAAATTATAGTTTCCGTCTAAAAATAAAACATTACTTATAGCTGAGTTTCTTCCCGCCGGCGGGGGCAATCGGGCTTAAGTGGTTAAGAAGGTCTGAGACAACAAAATACACAGAAAGAAAAAAGAAAACATTCACCCTATTTTGTTATCAATTTGCCTGTAATCGATAAATAGGGGCCAGAGCAACACCTTACTAAATGAAGTTAACTTGTTAACCTAGGTTCAGGAGCATGCCCAACCCCGTCACTAATCACGGCCATCTCTAATTATTCCCGGCCAAACATCCGACCATAGCTTGTCTCCATCCTCTCAACCCACCCTCCCCCTACCATCTACCCATACGGTTCCCCTTCTACCTCCTACTGAGCGATACACCTCTACATCCATTCATCCCTCAATCCATACATCCCGTCATCCAGACATCCCTTCATCCCTTCATCCCTCCCTTCCCTCATGCCTTCATGCCTTCATCCCTACATCCCTACATCCCTACATCCCTACATCCCTTGATCCCTACTTCCCAACATCCTCTGCCTGTCACCATTCATATTTAACTTGTGTATATTTTAAAATGTCTAATTCTAGGAATTATCTGGGGGCCCGTAATCAGCCCGAGCAGATCATGCCGGAGACGGAACCCCCACTCTGAGTCTCCCACAGCACGTCCTCCCAGACCAGAATATCTCATCACCCCCTCCATATCAATTCATTTGTTACTTCTTGCAATAAACCTACAAACATCACACTTTTTTGGCGTGGTCCCTTCTAGTGAATTATCCATTACACCTCATCTATCTGCCCCAGCTTTTATACAGTATGTATTATATTAAAAGTCTAACTGACCTCCCAGCATGTAAAATAGGTGATGAGAAATACATGGATACAATCGCAGATCTGCTTAAATAGAAACACTGTTCTCTATCTCCGCAGGGTCCAGGTATGTGTAGGGTAGTTCAAGATGTGCGTTTCTTGTTGTTATTGCTTCACTGAGGTACGACAATTCTGCTTGGAAGTCCTTTATCATCTGCTTAGGCTCAGGCTCATCAAATCGTTGCTCTGGGTATGTTCCCAAGGGAATCTGCCAGAAGGACAAAATCAGAAAGGAAAGTTTGTAGTAAAAAAGAAGAAAACATCAGGATAGGACATCCTTCTGTAAGTATTTATGACGCCAAACTTACATAGCCTGAGTATCTGTCTGAAAGCAACCAAAACAACGCTGCTAATTTGACTGTCTCGCCAACATTCGGGAGGCTCTCCAGGACCGTCTTCATGCTTGACTGCCCCTTGGTGGTTGGAGGAGGTTTGCGCAGAAGGAGCGTGCCGTTGGGGGCCCAGGAGTTGTAGTCATACTAAATTATGGAAAAAAACATTATAGGAGAAAAGGCAACATTTACTCCATTGTAATGCTCAGCTAATGTCCTGCAAACGGAATGTTTATTGTAAAGGAAACGAAAGCAGTTGGCTGGTCTGCTAAACTTATACTATTTACCTGCCCACTGTTTACGGCAGCATGTTGAACCGTCGTTGTGAAGATCACCATGGTTGTGAACTTGACCACTTCCTCGACAGTATGAAAGGCTGCTGGAAACCCTGTTGGCAGCACAATATGTTCATAACCACATCATGGGTTTATTATTATATTTACAAATGACTTCAGAATATGGGACAAATACCTGACGCTTTGTCTCCTAAGAAGCCATGTGTGAAGACCTCACTGATCCAGTCCTGCAGCTCAGTGTCTCTATGCACCTCACAGTCTGAGGGATAATAGTGCTCCACTACTGCTTCACAAAGCTGGTAAACACAAAACAGTTGTATTTTAATAATATGAGTGCCTGAGAAAGTCTCTAATGGTTTTGTACAATGAATCACTGTGGACAGTCACAATATCTATAGGTAAAACCTTTGGATGATGTTCCACAGCTTCAGGCCATCATCTCTGTAGTAAAAGTTGGGGATAGACTCCAGTCCTCGTGCAGCGATGTTCTCCGGCAGACAGAGAGAGCTGAAGGTCATTTCAGAGAGATCCCTTCTTATGAGCTCCATTAGTCCATCAAGTCCAAGTGAACTCTAACAAATCAAAAATACACATATACCATCAGACACGTTTATTGACATCAAATTAGAAACCATCCAAAATGGCCTAATCTAAGCTGCGGTATGAATCTCAATTTTAAAAAGCCTTACTTCAGTGAGAGCTCCATCAGGCCGGGCGTTATTGTTTAAGTCAAGAGTGTGCCGGAAGTGGGGAAACAACAGCTGAACAGACAGAGGGAAAACATATAAAAGTCCAAGTAAGATGCTTGATTCAGCAGACAACAGGCAGAACATCACCAGGGTAACTGAAGAAACCTATAAGCAAACACAACTGAAATCAATTACAATTTTTGTATTAAAAGTTTGACTTTTTCAATACATACAAAAATAATGGTTCATAAAACCATATCCACAGACGATCTATGAAAAGTAAGTAACCAAAAAAACAGTGAATGACAAATAACAAAACGATCTTCAAGTACAATCAAAGATGAAACAAAAAACAGTGAGACACACATTTAATACACACATGAAAGTTGTGTTTCATGCTTCAAAAGATGTGTTTTAGATGTGTGCAACATCTTCACGGATACCTCTCACCCCAGCCACAACCTGTTTTCACTTCTGGCCTCTGGCAAGCGTTTCAAAAGGGCCTTTCTTAGAGTACTGTAGTTTCCTTTGGAATTCACATGTTGTGTTACGTTAATCTCAGCATAGTCACATACTTTGCATTCAACCTTGCAAAGTAATGGGGTTTAATCAAGGAAACTTGTTTGCAAGCATTCCTCTTTTTATTTTGAAAATGTCCTGTCTCAGCTTTTCTATCAACCATCTCTATTATAGACATAATATACCTGAAAATCAATCAATACAAATTATAAGCATTATTTCAGAACAAGGGAATACAAAAAACCTGCACTACCTCTGTTGTGTGGAGTACTTATACCTTGTAAATTGGGTGAATCACAGGGAAGCTGCGGAGAGCTGCAAGAGCGAAAACCTCTGCCAGAAAGTGAGTTCTCATGAGGTGATGGACTGATTCGTGATCCATGCAATCTGCATTTTTAATGAACATCTTGGCTAGCAGCCAGTCAGCTTCTGGATCACTGGGCAGGAAGATGGGGTTCTTCTCAGATGGTTGTTGATTCACCTGGAAATTGATAAGAAATGGATTATTAACTCTCCCTTTACGATACCTCAAAGACGGTTTTCCATAGACTGACCATGGTAAAGACCCATAAAATTACATGCTGGCTTTTAAATTGATTTTACAGTACCTGTATTGCAATTGGCATCAGTTTGTTTTCTGGGTTCACGTTGAGCAAACAGAGACCAGCAGTCACGTGCAGAGGTTCACCATTATAGGCTGCAGGGGGAATTCCATCCATCTTCTTCTGGTCATAAAGGAACATGTTGCCTTTCTGGAAAGACATCAGAAAGAAGTGTTTAAAACATCGAGAGGTATCGCAGAATTGTAATAAGTCAAGGAAGTATGAAAGAGGGATGGTTAATGGACAAATCCTGATTCTGAAACAAAGATTACCATCCATTTAAAGTTAATCTTCATTCATACCTCCATTTCCTTCTGCAGAGAGCTTCCCTCTTCCAGGAACGGCTTCACCATTTCCTCTGTGACCGGGAAGTTTGTGGGAAGCTCTGAGCAGCGCTTTATAACACCAGGGTTGACTCCATTCAGGAACTGATATCCATAAAAGTCATCTTCCATCCAGTGGTCTGCAACATACTCTGGAAGAATAGCAATTGATATATTAAAAATATAACATAATTATATATCCTGTTTAATACGAATAACAATTGGTACATTTCATAAATAATATAATATTATTTATCTAAAATGTTGTTGGGTGTTTCAGGTTCAACATAATCATCATTGTCATTGACTGTAAAGCAAGAATGTTGGTCAGGTATTTAAATAATTTTAACTTTTGCTGAAATACTTAACTTTGTAGAAAACAAAACATTTTACAGAACAGGAAAAACATCTACTGAATATCTATCTGTTGTTATGAAACCATGACATAGATGGGGTGAGTTACAGTGACAACTGGTTAATGGGATGAAAAGAAAATACCTGACATTGCTGTCTTTTTAAACCAGAATTTGTTGTGTCTTCAATGCTTCAACGAGAATGTAGGTCATGCTATCGGAACGTCTGGAACCGATTCATTCAGCCCGGAGGCTGTTTTTTATGGCATTTAGCCATGGGAATGTTCCCTTTGGAATAACAACAGCAAGCACATACTGTAATTGTACATTAATCACGTACTATTAATTTAATGATGTTCCCACAGAATCAGAAATCCTTTATTTGTCCCGCAACTGGGACATTTACAGGTGTTACAGCCGCAAAGGTGCAGTGCAATAAGAAAAAGAGTAGACTTGTAGACTAGTAGAAAAGGCATCACATATTAATGTTAATCTTCCCTTATGAACAATGCATATTAATGATAAGAGCGGACTTATCACTGTTACTGATGTCAGTCCTCTCTGGTGTTTGGAGTTATGTCTACACCTGTCTGCCAATTAAATGTATTTAAAAATATTAATTATTCGGAGGCCCAAGTGAAGGTTACAAATGGGGGATTCAGCACCTTCAGATCTACAGGTTTAATGACAACTGTAGAGGCATCCGGAGAGAGGTAAGAAAGCTAATGCTATGCTAACTGAGTGCTAACAAAACGTTGGCGTATCATGCATAAGTAATCTCCCAGTATATGTAAATATACTGCAATATTTCCTGTTTTAAATTATATTCTCAGACTCAGTGTAGTGGTTTGTGTTACTGTAGTTCCGCAGTAAACAGTCAGACGGCTGACATCCAACACATTGTGCATAGATTGGTAATGTTTGTTACGTCTCCCTCGTTTGCCTGTTCGTTTAAAAGAATAAGATGTAATCCTGTGGTCCTTTTTTTTGTTTTGTTTGTTGGTCATTGGAGTGGCTGTTAAAGCCAGCGTCATAGCAGCAAAATAACAAAATTAAAACTGTGTAAAGGTAGGGTGTAGGGGGAGGTTTGGAATTGGGACTAACAATCAGAATCAGAAACAGTTAAAGTGGACCTATCATGCTATATTTAAATGATATATTGTAGGGCCATACCTATATAAGGTATATTTATACGTTTCTGTTTTCAAAATACCAAACAGATCATGCATTTTAGCCATGCCTCATTTCACTCTTTGTGCTGTTTGCTGTCTACGGGTCTGATTCTGCTGACCACGCCCCCCTGCAGGAGAGGGGAGACGTGCTCTGATCAGCTGCTGGGCTGTCAGAAGAGGGGGAGAAAAAGAGATCTCCGTCCTCCGTGTTTTATTATATAGAGTAGTTATTCATTTGTTTTAAAGCTCAATAAATAACAAAGAAGACCTTTGACCGGCACTTTTCTAATTTTGTCCGGAAGATTTAAACTTTAACGGACATCTTGACCGGCGAAAGAAACTGAAACTGAAACTCTGCCGCACGGTCCCCTCGTTCCTTGGAAGTGGGAGAGGTGGGTGTTTGTCATCTGCTGGTGGACTAACCGGAGAGAATTACAGTGTTTGCCTCGATGGGGAGGGATTGCATTGAATTAAAGCAGCGGGAGCAAACGCTTGCCTCGGGGAGGGAGAAAAAAAGCCACAGCGGAGAATAAACAGAAGGGTAACCATGGTAACTATGGGCGGGAAGTCTTCTTCACTGCTTTTGTGGCAGACTACAGCACCACTTACAGGCCTGGCATATGTACTACAGCGTCTCCAGCGCTTTCGAGCGGCAATGGCCGGCTGTGGCCCAACCCCACATTCCCCTGATAGGTGGAGAGTTGGCCCAATAGCCGTAGCGCCACTTCTGTGACGACATAGAAGTGTTCAAATCTGGATTAGTCTGTATCAGATCCGTTGCAGCCCCTTTTTTAGAGATTTGGGTATGGAGGAAAATAGAGAAGGTTGTGTTTTCTCACACTTGGTGCGTTCCCTGGAACACCGGGGACACATATTCATGTATAAAAGACGTTCAAAAGTGCATTTTGCATGATAGGTCCCCTTTAAAGAAGATAAACACATTTTTTTTTTAAGTACGATATTAAGATTAAGATTATACGTTACGATATAGAACATTATTTACATGAAATTTGGATGTAACAAAGAACTACGTACAGTACACTCTTGCAGAGTAATCAAAATCATCAAATCAAATATTTGCACTATTGTTCTGGAAAGTGGAAAGCTGTCGAGATACTAAGAGAGGTAGCTTGTGTACAAATGTGCAAATCAAACAAACAAAAACACTAAATTATCTCCATAATTCTGGTTGCAATAAATCTATAACTATTGTTGATTAATGCGTTTATAACTTAAATGTATTAGTTGTCAAAGTAAAAAATCTGCTGGGTATACATCCTCGGATATATGTTGATTTATATTTTTTATTAATAATCTGAACCTGCAATGTACGTCATGATGTCAAACAACTGTAATGGAGATGTTGCATAAAATGGAAATACACAAGTAGCCTTCAACAACCTCAAATAAGCTTAACCAAACTTGAGTAAATTATCATATTCTAATTGATATGAAATGAAAACCACATTTAGTAAAGCATTGATCTTTTTTATTGAAAGCACAAGGTAACATTCATGTTACACACTTCATCCACTGATATATGACTGAAGTTGCACTGACCAGACTTTATTAATGGTTCGATTAACCCAAACGAAACCCAACAAAAACAGTTTTGTTATCTTCAGTTACAAAGATATTGTTTCTGCCCGGCCCCCACAGATTCACCCACACCTTGTCGTCTCCAGTCAGTTGGATCACGCTGCTCGTGCTGGCCACCTGGCTGCACTTCACAGGGTGAGTGGTGTGATACAGAGACACAACTTTTGTATATAGCACACTGTCCACGCCCACTACTTACAAATATCTGGGATTTCTTATTGAACAGAATTGTCTTTCAAGTTACACACCGAAAATGTTGTTTCAAAGCTAAAAATAAAATTAGGTTTCTTTTACAGAAATAAATCCTGTTTCTCTTTTCAGACAAGGAAACATTTGATATCTGCAACGTTTTTACCTGTATTAGATTATGGTGATTTGCTATACATGAATGCCTCCGACCAGTGCCTAAAGAGCTTGGATACTGTGTACCATTGTGCCTTACGATTTATTACTGGATGTGGATACCGAGTACACCATTGCACTTTATATGCTGCTGCTAATTGGCCATCTTTGTCTGCTCGCAGACTTTCCCATTGGTTGGGTTTTATTTATAAATCTCTGCTTGGGTTGGTTCCCTCCTACATTTGCACATATATGTGTCAAAGAGAAAGTCTATATGGCGTGCGCTCCCAAGATTTTATTCAGATGCTGGTTCCTACAGTGAGAACAAAACTGGGTAAAACAGCTTTTAAATATGCTGCCCCCACAGCTTGGAACAATGTACAGAAGGAGCTGAAACTCTCAGATTTAATCACTATGGGGGAATTCAGGTCCATCTTAAAGGACAGAGAACATGACACCATTGGTAGATGTGAGTGCTCGTATATCCAAAAATCGTTTAAAATGTTGCCATATGTTGCAAATGTTGCCATATTTTTAATAGTTTGTTTTATTTCGCATATTGACTGGCTAATGTGCCATTTTATTTGTGTTTTACAGATGTATTTGTCTGCCTGTCTTGTCTGTGTTTTATCTTTTGTAACTTTGTTCATGCTGCCCTTCTTGGCCAGGTCACTCTTGGAAAAGAGATTTTAATCTCAATGAGTCTTTTTACCTGGTTAAATAAAGGATATACGTAGACACATGCATACTGAAGTGATAGAAGCCGTCCTGTGGGCAAGTGAAGATCCCAGTGTCGGCCCTGTATCCCCCTCCCTCGTTGATCAGCACCTTGGCAAACTTCAGCACTCCATCGCCAGATGGGTAGCTGTCCTCCACTTTCAGCTTGGCAGTGAAGGCCACAGTGTCTAGAGAGTGTGCAATGTAATGATAATAAGAACAAAGCATGCAATCAAAAGCAACAAAACCTTTAAAATTGTGCCTGATATTTATATTTTGAGTCTCTGTGACATGTCTCCATGCTTTAATGTTCAAAAAGCTCTTTATGTTTCTCAAACTGCCTGTGCTGCAGCACCTCTGTCTGAAACCAGAGCCCAGTCTGCTCTGATTGGTTAGCTGACTGGCTCTGTTGTGATTGGTCAACTGCTTAGAGATGTCCTGCCCCTTAGCCTATCACGTACAATGTGATAGACACTAGCGAAATATTAGCAAAATGTTGCATAGTGATGTCACTAGTCCGGAGGCGTTTCATGCAGGGTGGGGGAGTGTTTGGGAGAGAAACTCCCTCTGGAGGGAACACAGGGATTCAAGCCTTTGCTAAAGCACCCAGGAGGGGGCGCCACTGCCTTTCTATCGACCTGCTGCCCATCAGAAAGTGTGTTTGACTCTCTGATCTAACCCTTTTACCATGTTCACATTTTGCACCTTTTGGTTCAGTTTGGGTCAAAATGCGCCACGACAATATTTGGGTCTAAAAATACAGAAATAGAAATATATCTCTAAAATTCCCAACAATATAGGACACATTATTGATTGCAAATACTCTCTGTTCGATCACATTTAACAATGCAATTATTTTGTGATAAAGTTGTTATTTATAGACTTCGGTTGCATATTCACGCTTAACTTTTGTATTGATGTTTATTTTTAACTGTTTGTGATTTGATTTTTAAATGTATTTTCTTATAATCAAAGAAAATATAAATATTTGATTCATTATTTAATGGAAGCATTTCAACATGTGCCTCTCCTTCGCTCTGCCACCTCTTCATTAGTGCATGTCCGGTTTGTGCACGTGTGTGTATTTCGGGTAATTGTAGAATAACACCAGAGTAAAACATGTACTTCTCCTCTGGGATTAATAAAGTTTGTCTTGAACAGAAAATAAGCGAAGAGTTTCAGGTTGTAAAAAAATATAATTTGACTATTTCCCTTTCAGTGAACATTTTAAACGGGTAACAATATTATTAATAATGATAATAATAATAATTATGTTTACATGATGTGGTTGTATTACCTGATGTTTTACTTGTTACCAGTTTAAAATATTCACTGAAAGGGAAATAGTAAAATTATATTTTTTTACAACCTGAAACTCTTCGCTTATTTTCTGTTTAAGAGAAACTTTGGTGGGTTCTGTACAATCCATGACCAAAACTGCTGCTGATGATTGGGTGAGTTTTGAATGTAAAAATAATAAATAATTAGGGGGATAATTAGGGGGGGGAAAACAACCCATGTGAGCAAAAATCTAAGATTGTATTTCTTCTCCGTAAACTGTACTGTTCTGTAGGCTAATACTTCAAGTGTGAATCTATACGCCTACTGCCTGAATCTGTTTTATGGTTTTCACTTTCTTTGGTTCATTTGTTGAACCTATGTTTGTAAAATAGTCTGTGTGAGCTTATACTAAACTAAAACGGTAAACTTAGATTTTATTTCTGCTTTTTTAAACTGTAGTGTGTGCTCATGTTTCATTGCATTTGATATTGAGGTAAAAAAAATCAAACTTATTTATTGTTTAAATAAAGGTGAATGTATTCTTGAATTAATATCACGTTATAAGCATAATATGTTACATAGTTTATCTGTTAATTGTGGCTGTCTTTTCACACTTATATGGTCTTGACGTCCTCTACAGTGGACATACTGTAACATTTAAAATAAAATGTAAAAAGTCTAAATTGCAAGATGTTTTTTTTAACCCTAAATAGGTAGGAAATACAAATAAAAACAATTGGAAGACACTAGTACTTCACATAATAAAATACACAACGGCTGTAGCCTGAGATATGCTGTCGGTGCGTGTGTGTGCATGTGACAGGTCTCAGTTGGTTGGTTTCCCCTGCTTACTGTTAGTAAATAAAACGTGTGGCCCGTAATTACGTTTTCCCCTTTGTAGCGACCAGAGAGAGGTGAGGGAAATATATCCAGTCTCTGATAGTATTACGTTATTATGAGTGCTCTGATACTCGTTTGATTCTGAAATCATATATATATATCCAAATCTGCAGCCTGTTGTTGTCTCACTATACCACATTGTGAATGAATTGAAAGTAAATATATACATTGTGGTGAACATAGTTATGCCAATCAGACTGACTGCTGCTGTGCCTCCTTTCATCTTTAATGGACGTCGCTTGAAAATGACCGCTCACAGGACAGGATTTCTAATTCTCTGAACGCCTGTTATTTCCACTCCTCTCTCCTCGATTTCCCTCCTCGACTCCACCGATCGCATCTCCTGTGGGCGGGACTAAGACGCGAGTCTAGGAGTCGAGGAGGGGGAAATGAGAAATGAGAAAGGGATATTGACTGTATGGTGTAGTCTAAAATTACTCGGACTGTGTTTTGAAAAGTGTGGTTTGCATCAAAGAGGAGGTAGAAAGAATGAAGTCCCACTCTGTCAGAATAAAAGTGCATCAAACATCAGCGAAATCAAAGTGAACTCGACAAATAGAACTCACAGTAGATCTACATACAGCTCTAGAGACCACTGCAGCATTTTCAGTGTCTCTGGTTTTACTATGTACTGTATAGGTATGTGTTTGAGTAAAATGATTTTAAAGACAAGCTAAGTTAAATAGCTTTTTTATTAATTGCTAATAGAGAAAAAGAAAGAGGAACCTTCACTAACGTTAAACACACAGTAGCTGCATTCAATATCCATTAACCTGTTAAACCCTGAGCCTGTTTTTCAGGCCTCAGGCTCGAAAATGACATGCCCAGAACAAATGACTATATCTTAACTTCTAAAAGTAAATGAATAAACTTTTTTCTCAAAGCAATTATACACTTGTGAGTTGGCTGTGGAATTGTCAGAATCAATATAGATGTTTTTTTTTAAAGTAAATTCAGATTGAACATAGTGAAAACATTTAAATTATAGTTTCCGTCTAAAAATAAAACATTACTTATAGCTGAGTTTCTTCCCGCCGGCGGGGCAATCGGGCTTAAGTGGTTAAGAAGGTCTGAGACAACAAAATACACAGAGAGAAAAAAGAAAACATTCACCCTATTTTGTTATCAATTTGCCTGTAATCGATAAATAGGGGCCAGAGCAACACCTTACTAAATGAAGTTAACTTGTTAACCTAGGTTCAGGAGCATGCCCACGCCTCAACCCCATCTAATCACGGCCATCTCTAATTATTCCCGGCCAAACATCCGGCCATAGCTTGTCTCCATCCTCTCAACCCACCCTCCCCCTACCATCTACCCATACGGTTCCCCTTCTACCTCCTACTGAGCGATACACCTCTACATCCATTCATCCCTCAATCCATACATCCCGTCATCCAGACATCCCTCCCTTCCCTCATCCCAACATCCCGTCATCCCTTCATCCCAACATTACATTACATTACATGTTACTTGTTAGACGCTTTTATCCAAAGCGACTTACATACTAGATACTGTGGGCAATCCCCACAGGAGCAATTTGGGGTGAAGTGTCTTGCCCAGGGACACAACGACATGCTGACTGCAGTGGGGTTTGAACCTGTGCTCCCCTGATCCGAACACCAAAGCACTAATCCACTGCGCCACACAACATCCCTTCATCCCTCCCTTCCCTCATGCCTTCATGCCTTCATCCCTACATCCCTACATCCCTACATCCCTTGATCCCTACTTCCCAACATCCTCTGCCTGTCACCATTCATATTTAACTTGTGTATATTTTAAAATGTCTAATTCTAGGAATTATCTGGGGGCCCGTAATCAGCCCGAGCAGATCATGCCGGAGACGGAACCCCCACTCTAAGTCTCCCACAGCACGTCCTCCCAGACCAGAATATCTCATCACCCCCCCATATCAATTCATTTGTTACTTCTTGCAATAAACCTACAAACATCACACTTTTTTGGCGTGGTCCCTTCTAGTGAATTATCCATTACACCTCATCTATCTGCCCCAGCTTTTATACAGTATGTATTATATTAAAAGTCTAACTGACCTCCCAGCATGTAAAATAGGTGATGAGAAATACATGGATACAATCGCAGATCTGCTTAAATAGAAACACTGTTCTCTATCTCCGCAGGGTCCAGGTATGTGTAGGGTAGTTCAAGATGTGAGTTTCTTGTTGTTATTGCTTCACTGAGGTACGACAACTCTGCTTGGAAGTCCTTTATCATCTGCTTAGGCTCAGGCTCATCAAATCGTTCCTCTGGGTATGTTCCCAAGGGAATCTGCCAGAAGGACAAAATCAGAAAGGAAAGTTTGTAGTAAAAAAGAAGAAAACATCAGGATAGGACATCCTTCTGTAAGTATTTATGACGCCAAACTTACATAGTCTGCGTATCTGTCTGAAAGCAACCAAAACAACGCTGCTAATTTGACTGTCTCGCCAACATTCTGGAGGGTCTCCAGGACCGTCTTCATGCTTGACTGCCCCTTGGTGGTTGGAGGAGGTTTGCGCAGAAGGATCGTGCCGTTGGGGGCCCAGGAGTTGTAGTCATACTAAATTATGGAAAAAAACATTATAGAAGAAAAGGCAACATTTACTCCATTGTAATGCTCAGCTAATGTCCTGCAAACGGAATGTTTATTGTAAAGGAAACGAAAGCAGTTGGATGGTCTGCCAAACTTAAACTCTTTACCTGCCCACTGTGTACGGCAGCATGTTGAACCGTCGTTGTGAAGATCACCATGGTTGTGAACTTGACCACTTCCTCGACAGTATGAAAGGCTGCTGGAAACCCTGTTGGCAGCACAATATGTTCATAACCACATCATGGGTTTATTATTGTCAATCACTATGTGCATTCAAATATACTATTATAATATGTCTTATATTTACAAATGACTTCAGAATATTGGACAAATACCTGATGCTTTGTTTCCTAAGAAGCCATGTGTGAAGACCTCACTGATCCAGTCCTGCAGCTCAGTGTCTCTATGCACCTCACAGTCTGAGGGATAATAGTGCTCCACTACTGCCTTCACAAAGCTGGTAAACACAAAACAGTTGTATTTTTAATAATATGAGTGCCTGAGAAAGTCTCTAATGGTTTTTGTACAATGAATCACTGTAGACAGTCACAATATCTATGAATAGGTAAAACCTTTGGATGATGTTCCACAGCTTCAGGCCATCATCTCTGTAGTAAAAGTTGGGGATAGACTCCAGTCCTCGTGCAGCCATGTTCTCCGGCAGACAGAGAGAGCTGTAGGTCATTTCAGAGAGATCCCTTCTCATGAGCTCATGTATTCCATCACGTCCAAGTGAACTCTAACAAATCAAAAATACACATATACCATCAGACACATTTATTGACATCAAATTAGAAACCATCCAAAACGGCCTAATCTAAGCTGCAAGGTGTGGTATGAATTTTATTTTATTTATAATTGTAATAAATATATCAATTTAAAAAGCCTTACATTAGTTAAAGCCCCATCAGGTCCGAATAGAGTAGGCGGGCTGTAATGTTTGGGTGAAGAGTGTGCCGGAAGTGAGGAAATAGCAGCTGAACAGACAGAGAAAAAATAAATAAAAGTTTAAAAT